>CABHPQ010158240.1:0-47153 GCA_902168405.1 Peromyscus aztecus | reverse complement strand
CCCCCATTCCCATCTCATCCAGGGCAAGGACTCCCCTGGGGATTCAGCTCAGCCTGGTAGATTCAGTGGAGGCAGGTCCAGTCCCCTCCTCCCTTCGCCCAGGCTGACCAAAGTGTCCCTGCATAGGCCCCAGGTTCCAAACAGCCAGTTCATGCACTAAGGACAGGTCCCGTCCCATTGCCTGGGGACCTCCCAAACAGTTCAAATTAATCAACTGTCTCACTTATCTAGAGGGCCTGATCCAGTTGGGGGCTCCTTAGCTATTGGTTCATAGTTCATGTGTTTCCACTAGTTTGGCTATTTGTCCCTGTGCTTTTTCCAATCATGGTCTTAACAATTCTCGCTCATATAATCCCTCCTCTTTCTCGCCGATTGGACTCCCGGAGCTCCACCTGGGGCCTGGCCATGGATCTCTGCAT
Source organism: Peromyscus aztecus (assembly GCA_902168405.1). Lineage (NCBI taxonomy): Eukaryota > Metazoa > Chordata > Mammalia > Rodentia > Cricetidae > Peromyscus > Peromyscus aztecus. The sequence goes on along the minus strand of CABHPQ010158240.1, from coordinate 46,734 downwards.
CTGCTTCTCAGTCATTGGATGAGAGTTCTAGCACGACAGTTAGGGTGTTTGGCCATCCAATCACCAGAGTAGGTCAGTTTGGGCTGTCTCTCGACCATTGCCAGTAGTCTACAGTGGAGGTATCTTTGTGGATTTCTGTGGACCTCTCTAGCACTTTGCTTCTTCCTATTCCCATGGGGTCTTCATTTATCATGGTCTCTTTTTCCTTGTTCTCCCTCTCTGTTCTTGACCCAGCTGGGATCTCCCACTCCCCTAAGCTCTCTTTCCCTCGACCCTTGCCCTTCATTACCCCCACTCACTTCCAGTTTGCTCATGTAGATCTCATCCATTTCTCTGTTGTTGGGTGATCCTGTGTCTTTCTTAGGGTCCTGTTTTCTAGGTAGCCTCCCTGGAGTTGTGAGTAGCAGTCTAGCCATCCTTTGTTTTACATCTAGTATCTTCCTATGAGTGAGTACATACCATGTTTGTCTTTCTGAGTCTGGGTTACCTCACTCTGGATGATTTTTTTTTAGATCCATCCATTTGCCTGCAAACCTCATGATGTCATTGTTTTTCTCTGCTGAGTAGTACTCCATTGTGTATATGTACCACATTTTATTTATCCATTCTTCAGTTGAAGGGCATCTAGGTTGTTTCCAGGTTCTGGCTATTACAAATAATACTGCTATGAACATAGCTGAGCATGTGTCTTTGTGGTATGATTGAGCATTCCTTGGGTATATGCCCAAGAGTGGTATAGCTGGGTCTTGGGGGAGATTGATTCCCAATTTTCTAAGAAAGTGCCATATTGATTTCCAAAGTAGCTGTATAAGCTTGCATTCCCACCAACAGTGGAGGAGAGTTCCCCTTGCTCCACATCCTCTCCAGCATAAGCTGTCTTCAGTGTTTTTGATCTTAGCCATTCTGACAGGTGTAAGGTGATATCTCAGAGTCATTTTGATTTGCATTTCCCTGATGATTAGGGATGTTGAGCAATTCCTTAAATGTCTTTCACCCATTTGAGTTTCCTCTGTTGAGAATTCTCTGTTTAGCTCTATAGCCCACATCTTAATTGGACCGTTGGACATTTTGATGTCTAATTTCTTGGGTTCTTTATATATTCTGGATATCAGCCCTCTGTCAGATGTGTGGTTGGTGAAGATCTTTTCCCATTCTGTATGCTGTCGCTTTGTCTTGTTGACCGTGTCCTTTGCTCTACAAAAGCTTCTCAGTTTTAAGAGGTCCCATTGATTGTCAATCAAAACCTTATGGGCCTTAATGATATCATAAAGCTAATATGACCATGACCTGTTTATTAGACCAAAAGGAGGGAGGTGGTGATACTGGAGCCATTGGCTCATGGCAAAATATGTACAAAGATTGATGTCAGAGTGAAAGAAATTGCAGACTGAACCTTGTGCTTCTAGGTTGACCACCACATGTGGCACTCTGTTACTAACTGCACAACCTGGGGCATGGAAGAGGCTTGAGTTTAGGTCTCAGCATGGGGAAATGATAAAGGAGTTTTGAGGCTCTCTATCTCACCATGATGCAAAATCTAGAAAGGCAGAATAATTTAGATGAGGAATAAGAACTGACAAGATTGCAATTCTCAAAACTGTATGCAGGAAAAGAGACAGCAGGAAGTCTGATTTAAACAAAGAAAAGATAGAAGAACAAAGATAAGTCATTGGCTGAAAGAATACACGACGGGATTGTGTCTCCCCCTCTATCCTTCTCTCTCTCTCTGTTTTGTTCCACATGTTTTTTTGATTTAAAAGAAATTTTGGCTTAAAGAAAATAGATGACAATAACCAGACCAGAGTGTTACATTGTCCTATATTCTTAACAACATGAAATTTTCTTAACAATCTCAGAAGAAAGTTGAGAAAATTCTCATTCATCATGTGGGGCAATTGTGAGAGCTGTTGACTCTTACTTACATAGAACAAACATGAAAAGTCAGGATCTGTATGTGAGAGAGAGTATATCAAGCTTTTGCCTTTCTGAGACTGGGTCACCTCACTTAATCCTTTCTAGTTCCTTTCGTTTCCCCAATGAACTTCATAGTACCACTTGTTCATTGTGTATAGGTGCCCCATTTTCATGATCCATTTTTTCTGTTGAATTCCATTGACTTTCCATCATTATTTTGAATGGAAACTAAAATGATCAGGAAAATATTCCTGTGAGAGTGAAAATGAAGTAGGCTATAAAAAAATCCTTAAAATTTAGCTTGGTGAAAGTCCAGAAGGAAAACTGGCAACTGCCTCGGTGGCGGTAAAGGTTTATCACCTCCATCACACTGCATGGCCATCCAGCTTGGCCAGAGATTTTATAGACTAGCAGAAGTCCTTGGAAAGCTTCACTATAAGTCAATATCTTGCTTGATGTTATTTATTCTTATTGGAGATTAGATGAGTTTAGAATGAATTTGACAGAGATTAGGCTGTTTATGATCAAATTTTAAACACTGATAGAGTTATCATTGAGCTTGGTGACCATGAGAGATTACATCCTTTATTTTGCATTTGTTGCATAAAACAAAAATGAAAAATAAATTCACTTCTATTTGTAGGCAGAGTTCTCCTGTCCAGACCACCTGCTCCCAAATAACTGACACAGAGGCTTATATTAATTATAAATTGTTGGCTGATAGCTCAGGCTTATTATTAACTAGCTCTTGCATTTTAAGTTAACGTATATTTCTTATTAATGCTCTGCATTGTGGCAGTACCTTTGTTAGCATGGCACATTCACCTCCTGCTCCCTTTGAGTCTGGCTGGCAATGCCAGACTCCACCCTTCTTCCTTCCCATTATTCTTAGTTTGACTTTCCTGCCTAACTTTCTGCCTGTTCAGCTACTAGCCAGCTTTTTTATTAAACCAATTAAAGCAATATATAGTCACACAGTGTTATCTTAGTTCAGTTCCTAAGGGATTCATCACTGTCCAACCAGCTGCTCTTCTGTACTCAGCAAACAATGGGTACATTTTTGGTAGAAAAATTTAAAAAGCAATTTAGATTGATTAGTAATATATTGATGGCAAAAGCGAAAAGTTTTAAAGATGAGTTATATATTGCACAGGGAAGAGTCAACATGGCAGTGTTTAAAGACAAACCTTGAAGTCCAAGGAGCGTCTGGTCTGTGTGTGGTATCAGCACGAAAGCTTTAACTACTGGAGGGGAGCCAACCGCCACCTTTAGAGCTTCATTAAAACCTTACAGCTGTATGCACAACAGAAAGAATTTTAAGTTGACTACTGCATATTAACAAAACAAAGAATTTTATCTTGATGTATTGTCAATAAATTTTCCAAAATCTTCACACTATTTTAGAGGGAACATTGTTTTTCATAAACTTATTATGCTGTAAAACCAATAAAATGATTAATCCTAACTCAATCCATACAAAAAAGAAGGGAAAATTTGGAAGATAAAGAAACATCTGCATTGTCTTATTGTTATTTGCTAATATAGTGCTTCTCACAACCCAACACACACACACACACACACACATAGAAATGCTGAACCTTTTAGACAAAAACTAAAGCTTAGGGAATAATATTCCTTGAGACACTGGGGTAGGTAAGAATTTTCTTAACACCTTATTTTCTTGAAGGTCAATAGCTTAGTGCTTTACATACTGTGGATATTTTATTAGAGTATTCCCTTTCAGGGAAGGTACACAACTCAGGAAAGTAGAGCATGGTAAACTATATTTTAAAACTTAATTACCAATATATAGGAGAAAAAAGAAAGAAAGAAGAAATAACCCCTATATGTCTTAAACCTTGACCCTGCTTTTCATAACTATTATAAAATTCTTTATATTAGGGTTAAATTTTTTTTTTCGAGACAGTTTCTCTGTGTTGCCCTGGCTGTGTTGGAACTCACTTTGTACACCAGGTTGGTCCCAAACTCATAGAGATCCTTTTCCCTCGATGTCCCAAGTGCTGGGATTTAAGGCATGCACTGTCACTATCATCTGGCTAGTCCAATATTTTTTTAATCGAAACATTTCTTTGCCCTTAAGCTCCATATTTCTTTCTTTTATGGTGAAAAATCTCTAACCTTTGTTGTCTTCAACAAAAAGGCACCCTTTTGGAGTCACTAAAATGCCAAGCAACTCAATTGATTTTTCATATAAAAATGGGTGAATAAGGAAGTTGCCATGCAGAACTGACTTAGTCATGGTAAACACAAAGCATTTTCAAATGCTGACTCATTTCCTGTGGAAAAAAACTCAATCATTCCTTTCAGAAATACTTTGTATCTTCAAAGCATTCTCTATTAGCTATCTCTGTAGTTATTTCATATACTGTGTCCCAAATACATCGAAGATAATTAAATATAATAGCTGAAAAATCACAGTTCAAACAGAATACACACACACACACACACACAAATGTGTGAATGGGAGAGAGCAGAAAATATGTAAGTATTATTATTATTATTAGTGGTATCAATTTCATTCAATTTAGGGCACTTAGAACTATTAAAGCATTCTGTTTTATCTGAGTGTCAGTAAAGAGACTGTCAGTAATCAGTGAACAGAATACAAGGTCTACTTTCCAGGTGTTTGTGCAACATTCAGTTGTCCGAGGGATAGAGGCAGAGAAAGATCAAGTCTCTCTCTCTCTCTCTTTCTCTCTCTCTCTCTCTCTCTCTCTCTCTCTCTCTCTCTCTCTCAAATCAGGATCTCTTTTCTTCTCTTATCCTTGGACTTCAGCACTGCCCAAACTGTCCAGTCTCATACTCTGGAGCTTTCTCTAGCAGCCTCTAGAAACTCTCTTTCCTACTCTATCATCTATCATCTCTCCGTGTAAGTAACTTGCAATCTATTAGTTACCTCTATTTACTTCTTTATTTGTTATTTATGTTTCTATCATCTATCATTTACCTATGCATATCTATCTATTATATATATATCAACTATATTTATCAGTATTTATGTACCACCTATCAATATATACCATCTTTCTATTAGCTGTCAATCCATTTAATCATCTACCTCTCTATATAATCTATCATATATCAGTCTGTCCCCTGCTGGGATGCGGTGGTGCACACTTTTAATTCCAGTACTTTGGAAGGCAGAGGCAGGTTGATCTCAAGGAGTTCAAGGCCAGCCTGGTCTGCAGAGTGAGTTCTAGGACAGCCAGGGCTACACAGAGAAACCCTGTCTCAGAAAACCAACAACAAAACAACACCCCCCCACCCCTGAAACACAACCCAACATAAATCCACTCAACATGTGTGTTCGGTTCATCTCTCTAATTTAATAACTGTCAACTATCTACATACCTACCATTTAATTTTCTCTATCTATCTCATATCTCTGTCATATACATCATTTATCAATTAATCAATAATCTTCCTATATATATCAATCAATCATGTTTCAATCCAAGTTTGTCTATCTTAAATCATAATGTTTTCACTAAAATTTTAAATTTTAATGATTTTCATTAAAGTTTTAACTTTTGCAGTTTCTGTATATAAATTGAAGCCAATTCAATTTATTTATTTATTTTTTTATTTATTTATTTTTTTTTTTTGGTTTTTCGAGACAGGGTTTCTCTGTGTAGCTTTGCGCCTTTCCTGGAACTCACTTGGGAGACCAGGCTGGCCTCGAACTCACAGAGATCCGCCTGCCTCTGCCTCCCGAGTGCTGGGATTAAAGGCGTGCGCCACCACCGCCCGGCTGCCAATTCAATTTAGATTTAAGTTTCAACCAAAATCATGGTAAGTAATGGTATTTATTAGGTGAACTGCAGGAATTTATGGCAGTAACTTATGAGAAGTTTGTAAACAACAACATCAAACAAAACAAAACAACAACAACAACAAAGAACCCCACTCCTGTGTCATAGAGTAAATAATTGTTTAACACTGTCTGTTTGTTGTAAAACTATCAAATAGCTACATGGATTTCCTGTTCACTGTTGAATGTTTCATAAAATTTTGTTTCATAAAATTTAGGAACTTTACTATCAAATAGGACATCAATATTTGATAATATATTATGGTTACTTAACAATGACAGAATATATCACTCCTATTGTCTTACAGGAACTGTTCCTTGAACCATTGCCTGACAATTTGTACCCAGCCTTAACCACTCCCAGGTGCTGACGATCAATATGTTTTCTACTTGTCTGAGTTCAACTTTTTCAGCTCCACATGTATGTGAGATCAAGTCATCTTCATCCTTTGGGCCTAACTTATTTTATTTACAGTGATGCCCTCTAGATTCATCTGTGTTCTGGCAAAAGACAATTTCCCATGCTTTGAAAGCCTGTGGTACTGAGTGGCTAAATTTTGGATGCTGCAGACTCATCAACAATCCAAGGATTAAATTTTTGTGTCAGGGTGGAGCTATAGAGAAAGGGAAGAACTTTTGAGATGTAGGCCTCATGGGCCATCTTTGGTTTTGAAGTCTTGTCCACAAAGGAGACTGTGGAATCTTGTCTCCTTCCTGACTGACAAGTTTGCCCTGACATCTCCTGTCACTGTTATATACTGACTCATTAAAGGCCCAAGCAACTGAACTACTTGATCACAATAAGCCCTGTTTAACTTTAAATTACTTTCCACAGATATTTATAGTTGAAGGAATGAACTCTAATACATCCATTTGAGGTATGTGTCTAAATGGCAGTTCAATTGCTTCCAAGTCTTGACTACTAATTGGAGGAAGTAGGGCACTAGCATATGGCCTCAAATGTCACCAGACTCTTGTGCTCTCTTTCTGCTTCCTGGCTACCATGAAGGCATCAGACTCAACTCCATGCTACAGTGTTGTGCTATCTCATTCCAATACTAAAGATACTGGCTTCATGAAGTGGTAGTTGTAGATTCTCCTCCAAGATCTGTGACTTCATTAGCCCTGGGGAGTTGGCTAGGTTTCTAGTAACGGGAATGATTTCCCTTTTGTTACGTGTGTCTTGAGTCCAATTAGAGAGCTATTGGTAACTATCAGTGTGTATATGGCACTACTGTACTCTTAGGTTATTACTATAATAATATTATTTTATTGATATAATAAAGTTAATAAAATAATAACCTTAGGGTTATTGTGCCATTTTGGTAATTGTGGCTCATAGGTGTCATAGCTGGGTAGGACTCTTCGTTGCTTCTCTTCTTTGAAACCTTGCATGGCACCTTCTGGTACCACGAAAACTAGTCCTCTAGGAGGGAGCTTTCAGGTCAATTCTAGCTCAAGAGCTGCTGAGACCTGAGTCTGGAGTGCATGGTGTCAAGTTACATTATTTTTTTAAAATTAAAATAGATTTTTCATATAACATATTCTGATTATGGTTCCCCTCCCTCAACTCCTTCCAGATTCTCCCCATCCATCCAAATCCACATCCTTTCTTGCTCTCAGTCATTAGAAAACAAACAGGCATCTAAAAAAATAAGATAAAATCAATCAAACAAACCTGAATAGGACAAAACAAATAAACAGAAAAACAGACAAGGAAAAAGCACAAGAAACATGCATAGACAGAGACACACACACTGGCAACACAGAAACTCCATAAAGACACAAAATCAGAAACCATAATATATAAGCAAAAGGCCTGTAAAAAAAAGAAATCCCAGACAAAGATTGTGAGACAAAAACTCTTTAAAAATACCATTGAGTTTGTATTGTGTTGGCCATTTATAGCTGGGCATGGGAACTTACCTTAAGGGTGGTTTGTATACCAAGTGAGTATTTCTCCTTTGGAGAAAACTTATTTTTTCTTTTGTGAACAGCTGAGATAACTTCTGAGTTAGGAATGTGGGCCTGCGTCGACTTCTCCTTTCGGCACTGGTACCCCATCAGGCCAAGACTCATGCAGGCCATGTGCATGCTGTCCCAGTCTCTTTGACTTCATACTTGCATCAGTCCTGCTGTGTTTAAAAAAACCTTGTTTCTTTGGTGTCCTCCATCTACTGTTTCTTACACTCTTTCCATCCTTTCTTCCACAGGGCTCCCTGAGCTGTGAGAGGAGGGAATTAATGGAAGCATCCCATTTAAGGATGAGTCTTCCAAGGGTTCTCACTCTCTGCACATTGTCTAGTTGTGGATCTCTGTATTTATTCCCATGTATTGCAGGCAGAGGATTCTCTGATGATGACTGAACGAGGCACTGATCTATGCATGAGTGTAGCAGAATGTTGTTAGGAGTCATTTTGTTGCTTTGTCCCTTTAGCAGAACAGTAGTATTTCATTTTCCTCAAGATCCCTGGCCTATCTAGTCTCAGCCTTTGGTTCAGCTGAGCAGTGTTGGGGATGGGTTATATCTCATTGAGTGGGCCCTAAATCTAATCAGATATTGGCTAGTTAGTTCCACAAGCTTTGTACCATAGTTGCACTAGCTTACCTTGCATGCAGGTCACCATTGTAGATTGAAGGGTTTGGAGCTAGGCTGGTGTTTTTCTCCTTTAGTAGAATGCAGAGTACTTTCAGGCACCATGAAGGCTGGTCAGTAAGAGTGAAGGCTCTACTGGTAGGCACCAGCTCTATATTCTTGAAAATTTTCCCCTCACATAAGATATCCTGATTATGGTTTCTCCTTCCTCTACTCCTCCCAGTTCCCCCCTCCACTCCCCTTCCCATCTGGATCCACTTCCTTTTTTGTCTCATTAGAAAGCAAACAAGTTTTTAAGGGATAATAATAAAATAAAAACTAATGCACTAGAGTTGGACAAGACAAACAGAAGGAAAAGAGCACAAGAGAAGGCACAAGAATCAGAGATCTACTTGTTCATACACTCAGTAATCCCATAAAAGTATTAAATTGGAAACAATAATACATAAGCAGAGGACCTGGTACAGACCCATGTAAGGTCCATTACATGCTGCCTTAGTCTCTGTAAGTTCATATGAGCTTTGCTCATGTTGATTTAGGGGGTCTTGTTTTCTTGTTATTCTCATCATCCCTAGCTCTTACACCCTTTCTGCCTCCTCTTTCTTGGGGTTCCCTGATTACTGAGAGGGAGGAACTGATAGAGACATCCCATTTAGGGCAGAGCGTTGCAAGGTCTCTCATTCTCTGCATAATACCAAGGGAGATCTATAACTGGAACTTGAGGTATATATATTTCTAGCTTTCTTGAGAAACTGCCACACTGATTTTGGTAGTGGCTGTACAAGTTTGCACTCTCATCAGCAATGAATGAGTGTTCTCCTTACTCCACATCCTCAGAAACATGAGATATCATTTGGTTATTGCTTACTGCTTTAGGATGAAATCTAAAAATAGTTTGATTTGTTTTTCCCCCGATTATTAAGACTGTTGAACATTTCTTTAAGCATTTCTCAATCATTGTGTTTCTTCTTTTGAGAATACTGTTATATATGTAGCACATTTTTCCCCAGAAAGATCATTTATTTAGTGTTTTTATTGACATACATAGCTTCACATAACAGCATATACTATGTATATGGTACATATACTACAGTTTGACAACAAAGTACATGCAGAAAACATTTAATAATCCAATCTGGCAGTAAGGATTTATAATGTATTACAGATAGTTTTTTAAACTTTCTGTTTACTTATTCTTTGTGTCTTTCACATCATGCATCTCATTCCCATTAGTTTCTTTGTTCCTTCATGTCAGCCCTCTGCCCTTACAACACCACCCAAAACGAAATAAAATTTAAGAGAAAAAAGAAAAAGAAAAGAAAAAAAAAAGGAAAAAAATCTCATTATGGAAACTGTAGTGTGACACAGTGAGTCACATAGTAAACCTTTTTGTCCACACATCTTTACTTGCAAGTGTTCATTGCAAAGAGTCATTGGTCTGGGACAAGGCCTCTGGGTTCTGCTACACTATTGATGTTGGGCCCTCATGGAGATTCCTCTTGGGTATCCTGTTGTTACCCTGTGTTGTGGAAATCCTGCAGCTTTGGGTCTGCAGGACCGGCCCCTTCACTTGTTCCAGAAGATCATGTATGGGGTAGATGTTGGGGTAGACCAATTTATAACCCTGGTTCTGAGCCTGGGTAGTTGCAGAGTTGGTCAGCCCACCAGCTCTCCTGTGTCCTTACCACCACGGTAAGCTCTCTAGCATTGCTCCAGCTTTTTCAGCACTTGCAGCAATGACTAAGGGGCAGGGCCAGTTCTCCTGATTTCACATCCTCAGAGTAGGTTCTCCCACACCTAAACCATCAGGGCCAGCTCTGCTGTGTTGCCCAGGTGAGGTGCAGTGCCCACTCTCCTGAGTGCTGCAGCTAGTGAGGGGCAAGGACAGCTCTCCTGCTCTTAGGACCTTAGGGCCAGCTATCCCACATGTCACAGGCCATGAGGGTTGGGGATTGGAGGGTGAAGACTACTCTGTTACATATGTAGCTCATTTTATATGGTTTATGGTTTGTTTTCTTGATGTCTAGTTTATTGAATTCTTTATATATTTTGGATATTAGCTCTCTATTGGGTGTATAGTTGGTAAAAATCTTTTCCCATCTGTAGGCTACTGCTTTGTCTGAATGACAGTGTCCTTTGCTATGCAGAAGCTTCTCAGTTTCATGAAGCCCCATTGATTAATTATTGTTCTTAATATTCATGATAATGGTGTTCTGTTTCAAAATTCTTTTTCTGTGCCAATGATTTCAAGACTATTCCTCACTTTCTCTTCCATCAGAGTCATTGTATCTAGTTTTATGTTGAGGTCTTTGATTCATTTGGAGCTTAGTTTTGTGCAGAGTGATAGGTATGGATCTATTTGCATTACTCTGCATTCAGCCATCCAGTTTGACCAGCACTACCTGTTGAAGATGCTGTTTTTCTCCCAGTGTGCATTTTCGGCTTTTTTTTTTAAAAATTAAAAATTAGGTGTCCATAGGTGTGTGTGGATTTCTTTCTATGTTTTCAGTTCAACTTCACTGATCAACATGTTTGTTTTTATGCCAATGCTGCTTTTATTACTATAGCTCTGTAGTACAATTTGAGACTGGGGATGGTGATACCTCCAGTACTTATTTTATTATTTAGGATTGTCTTAGCTATCCTGATTCTTTCGTGTATCCATATGAAGGTGAAAATTGTCCTCTCAAGGTCTGTGAAGAATTGTGTTAGAATTTTATGGTGATTTCATTGAATCTGTAGATTGCCTTTGGTAAGATGGACATTTTTACTATATTAATCCTGTTGATCCATGAACATGAGAGATCTTTCCATCTTCTGATATCTTCTTCAATTTCTTTCTTCAATGTCTTAAAGTTTTTTTTTTTATCATATAGGTCTTTCACTTGATTGGTTAGAGTTAACCTAAGGTATTTCATGTTTTGAGGCCACTGTGAAATTTATTGTTTCCCTGATTATTTTTCATAGGAAAGGTAATTATTCTTTGTGAATTAGTTTTACAGACTACTACTTTGCTGGGAGTGTTTATCAGGTGCAGAAGTTTCCTGGTTGAATTTTTTAGGGTAATTTAGGTATACAATCATATCACTGCAAATAAAAATATTTGACTTCTTTCCTTCCCATTTTTATTCACTTGATCTCCTCCAGTTGTCTTATTGCTCTAGCTAAGACTTCAAATACTGTGTTGAACAGGTATTGAGAAAGTGTGAAACCTTGTATTATTTCTAAATTTAGTAGGATTGCCTTGAGTTTCTCTCTATTAGGTTGACATTGGCTGTGGGCTTGCTGTAAACTGCCTTTATTAAGATCCCTTATCACCCTAATCTCTATAGGACTTTTATCATGAAGGAGTGTTGGAGATTTTTCAAAGAACTTGTCTGTATCTAATGAGATGAACATATGGTTTTTCTTTCAGTTTATTTATATGGGGAATTACCATTATTTATTTATGTATGTTGAGGCATCCCTGTATCTCTGGGATGAAGCCTACTTGATCATTATGGATGATCTTTTTGAGGTATCCTTGGATTCAGTTTGCAAGTATTTTATTGAGAATTTTTACATCTATGTTCATAAGGGAAATTGGTCTATAATTATCTTTCTTTGGTCTTTATGTGATTTAGGCATCAGGATAACTGTTGCCTCATAAAATGAATTGGTCAATGTTCCTTTTGTTTCTATTTGTGGGCTAATTTAAGGAATATTGGCATTAACTTTTCCTTGAAAGTCTGGTAAAATTCTTCCTTTGTTGTATGTTGATTTAGGTATCAGGGTAATTGCAGCCTTGTAAAAATGAATTGGGCAATGTTCTTTCTGTTTCTATTTTGTTGAATAGTTTTGGGAATATTGGCATTAATTCTTCTTTGAAAGTCTGGTAGAATTCTGCATTAAAACCATCCTGCACTGGGCTTTTTCTTTAGTTGGTAGACCTAATTATTGCTTCTATTTTACTAGGGGTTGTAAGTCTGCTTAAATTGCTTATCTGATTTTGATTTAGCTTTGGTTGGTGGTATGTATAGAGAAAATTATCCATTTCTTTTTGATTTTCCAACTTTGTGGAATATAGGTTTTGAAGTATGTCCTTATAATTCTATGGATTTCCTTGATGTCTCTTGTTTTGCTGCTCTTTTTTCTCTAATTTTATTCATTTGTATCTTTTCTCCATACCTTGTAGTTAATTTGGCAGAGGGCCTGTCAATTTTATGGATTTTTCTCAATGAACCAACTCCTTGTTTCATTGAATTTTTGTATTTTTTTGTTTCTATTTTATTGATTTAAGCCCCGAGTTTGATCTTTTGAGTATGATTTCTTTCTTTTGCTCTAGAGTTTTATATTCTAAATATTTGTCTTTGTACCTACTAGATAATTGTAACCCTCACTTCTCTTTGTAACAGAGACTACTATAGCAAACCACAAACAACCAAAATGCAGAGTTGTGAAATCCAATTTCAGTAGCCTCTATAAAATAACTCCTGTACCTAACATTCAGGGATCATTGCAGAAGAGGATGTGGAATGAATGTAAGAGCCAGAGGACTCAGAGAGTTTGCTATGAGATTGTGTCTCCTAGGAATACCAGAAGTTATACCCACAAAGTCTAGGTCATAGTTATGTATTTATGAATATATATGTATATATATATATATATGCATGTGTGTCTATCTTAGGGTTTCTATTGCTATGAAGAGACACCATGACCATGGCAACTCTTACAAAGTAAAAAACGTTTGTTTGGGCCTGACTTACTGTTTCAGAGGTTCATTTTATTATCTTCATGGAGGGATATAGGCAGGAATGGTGCTGGAGAAAGAGCTGAGAGTTCTACATCTTGATCTGCAGGCAGCAGAAGCAACTATGTGCTACACTGGGCTTAGCTTGAGCATAGGAGACCTCAAAACCTACCTCTACAGTGACACAGTTCCTTCAACAAGGCCACCCCTACTCCAACAAGGCTATACCTCCTAATAGTGTCATTCTCTATGACCAAACATTCAAACACATGTATCTGTTGGGGCCATACCTATTCAAACCACCATGTTTTCAATGATTTCCTTCACTGCCCAAGCTTGGCTGTCCTGATATTGGATCTGTAGATGAGGCAGGCCTCAAACTCAGAGATCTACCTGCCTCTGCCTCTGGAGTGCTGGGATTAAAAGTATGTGCCATCATACCTAGCCCTAAGTTTTTCTTTAGTTCCTTTTCACAAGTTGGAAACATAGCTAGATGGGTTCTTGCCCTGAGGTCACCACTCCTTTTACTCCATTTCTTAATCTGTTTACGTCCTTGAATGTAAGACTTAGCTCCATTCCACTTCCTGGTGCTCCTTTTCTCCTCAAATTGTACATTTTTACTTGCTGAGCTTGCTCCTTTTCATTAGAGTTAGCACTAATAACCACACAACAGAGTCTATACTAGGCTGTTTTGAGATTTCCTCTACCAACAGGAATTAATCCAAAACTCTTCACTGTAGCCTCTGGCATACTTTTCAGATAACGGCAAAAAGCAGCCACATTTTTCACCAAAATATCACAAGAATGATCTCTAGGCAACATACTAAAATTCTTCTCCTCTGAAACCTCTCAAGATAGCCCCCCTGCAGTTCAAACCATTATTAACACCACTGTCTTCTATGTTCCTTCTATGGACCATTGAGCAGCACTTAAAGCATTCAACTGCTTTTCTAACCCAAAATGTAAAAGTCCAAATTCCTCCAAACAAAAACATGGTCAGGCTTATGAGCAATACCCCAGTCTTTGGTAACTTTTGTCTTGGTTAGGGTTTCTATTGCTGTGAAGAGACATCATAACCATGGCAACTTTTATAAAGGAGAACATTTAATTGGGACTGTCTTACAGTTTCAGAGGTTTATTCTATTATCTTCATGAAGGGATGCTGGAAGACATGGTTCTGCAGAAGGAGCTGAGAGTTCTACACCTTAATTCACAGGCAGCAGAAGCAACTGTGTGTCACACTGGGCATAGCTTGAGTGTAGGAGACCTTAAAGCCCATCTCCACAGTGACTCTCTTTTTGCAACAAGGCCACACCTACTCCAACAAGGCCATACCTCCTAACAGTGACACTCCTTGTTACCAACCATTCAAACACATGTGTCTATGGGGACCATAACAACTACTGTTGATCCAATAGGGCTTGAATTTGAAAGAGCATGAAAGGGTATGTCAGAAGGTTGGTAGGATTGGTTGGAAAAAGGAGAAACTATGTAATTATAATACAATCTCAAAAAAATAAAGGAAATAATTAAAAGAACAATAAAAAAGAAAGACAGATAAAATTAACAAAAACTGAGATCAGGTGGGTGGGGTAGTTTGATGGAAATGTGCTAGGAGCAGCCTGGAAACTCACTGTATTTATCATATATAACATGAATAAGAATGCAGGCCAGCTAGTATTGGTAATGGGTACTCTGTAAGAGAGCCAACTCTGGGTGGTATTATCATATAATCATTCAGGATGAGGAACCTGAAGTCAATACTTTCTGCAATACTCTTTTTAGCTAAAGATCAACTGTTTGTCAGCATCCATACACTGACCAGGGGCAGCCCTTACCATTCCCATGAGCCTGAGGCATTGATGTCCTTGACCTGTCTGTACTCATGACAACCACACACATTCACTAAGAACTTCATCCACTCCCCATATGTTATGGCAGAGTTCTTTATCACTGGAAAGACCACACTAGAATTCTTAGGGAATGAAGAACAGAGAAGGTCCCTGGCCTCCATTACCTCTTCCTGGCACTGCATCATAGAGTGACAGCCTCCTCTAGGTAATTTCCATCCATTTTAATCTTTGGAATGTAAAGTCATATTCCACAAACTGTGTAGTAACTAAAACCCTTCAAAATAACATTTTAATTATATGTCTTTAAAAACATGGAAATTATAATTTGTTATCCAATATCAGATAACATTTTTTTTTTTTAAAGATTGAATGTATGTTCTACTGTTTCCTGAAGATGTGAGAAGGACACAAAAAGTTCATGAATCTGAAATGTGTTAAGCTTGGATTACTCTGTGGATGACTGATCCTTTTAAATTTTATGTAAATTATAAAACTCAAATTTGTGTCATTAATTCTTCCTCAGATTCCAACATGAATGGTCTGTGAACTATGGTACAGTCTATAGGTTTAGTCATGGCCCATGATATCTAAGATGCCTTCCCTGGTCTCTGAGGTTGCTCTGTCTCTTTCAAAGGGATATAAATATTGGCCTTGATTCATGGCTCTTTTTAACAGACTTAGAAAGTTTGAAAGGAATCATCACAACTTTAAGGATATATTAAAATTTCAGTTCAAAATACATTTGAATTACTTTAGAATGACTTGTTATGCTAAGCAGTTTTACTCAAATAATAACATTAGAATCAAATGAAGGTTGGAAAGAATTTCCTTGCCCCATCCTATCCCTTCCAGCTTGTAAATGTTCCTTATATTGTTTAATAGCATATCTACAATTAAATACATAGTGCATTTTATTTTAACTTGGGGATTAAGACTAGTGCTCAATTTAAATGGCTTTTGCAAAGTTTTCAGCTCCTAGAGGTACAAAAACATTTAATTTTTTCTTAATGCTCTGAGGAAATGAAAAGCTACAATGGCTTTTTGCTTAGTGCAGGGAGCTCTGTGTACTTTTCTCCAGTTATACATGCTTGCCTGTCCCTGATGAGGGAGTTTCATTCAACAGAATGTTATTTTCTAGGGACAATGGAAAGAAAGAACGTTTAGGAAGTAGTAAGTCCTAGAGCAGAGAAAGTTTTGGCAGCTTTTCCAAGTTAAAACTGAAATTTGGCAGATATGTGCACAATTTTCATTTGTTATTATTCCATGTTTATTGTGTGACATTTGTAGACTCCAAAGAGTTGTTGGCAGATACTCTGGTAAAGAAAAATAAATTGAAAAAAATAATCCCTCAGGTATTCATGGCTTGCTGGATGGAAACCGCACAGCTTTTTACTTTGGGCAACAATTTACCAGGCCTGTGAGCAGATGGTCCTCAACATGTGGCACTCTCCAAATTTGTGGTTTTTAAGAGGCAAGTCTCCTCCAGACATAGCAGGTGATAAATGGCTCCCCAGGTTGGGACGCTGGCCCCTTCTTTATTAGACATCTGTCACAGTACAGCTGAACTTACAGTGTGTCATGATGGAACTGTCATTGTATTTTAATCTAGTAAAGAAGGGCTCGTTCATTGAGTTGAGATAATAAAATTATGAATATAAAGTTATGGAAATATCTGGTAGGGATATGGACAAATTGATTATTCAGAGGTGGAAAATTTAATTTGATTCATGGTTTCATGACTACTGAGACACAACTTTTAGATTTTTAACACATTTAACTCTCTCTCTGCATAGATGAAATTCAAATGCAAACAAGTGATGAGATTTTGGGTTCCTTGACAGGTGATTTCCCTCTTAGAATCTGTGAGTCTTTTCCTGACATTCACACCTGATATCAATTACTGTGGAGTAAAGCACAAATTGTCCTTTTGTAATCTGTACTTCTATTTCCAAAATTTTATAATGTTTTATGAACAATAATATTATATTAAATATGTTTTTTATAATTATGAAAGTATAACTTAGATCAAGTTGAAGAACCAATTAAAATCTTGCTCAAATTGCAAGCATATAGAAATGAAAGATGTTTCTTGGTTTCATGTATTTTCCTATAGAATATCTGAATTATTGGACTTATGTCTAGCCCTTGACTTCTTTTGTTCTTTAATTAAATGAGTCAGAGAGACTAGGATTGCTAAGGGCTTAAATTTTGGTCTTGTTCCCCACGCTTTATATGTTTTTTATTTACCAGAATTTATTTCTTGCTAACGTTATACATTTAACTTAATTATATAAAGTTATATAAATATATTTGACAAATACCATAAAATGCATGTGTTATATTTTACAATGTATAACAGACTGATAAATTAAAAAAAAAAACTTAAAAGAGACCACAGAATCAAATTGATAAAGTATTTCATGTTCTGAAATGTTTTTAAAAAGTGTGGAAAAGATATATAGACGGATGGACTTTGAGCGAAGGACACTTTTTCTTGTCCTAAAACATGAAGTAAAGAAGAAAGATAAAAATACATGACCTTTCCCCATTTATGTAATACAAACACAAAAGAAGCAACTGAAGGGAGACATGAGGAGGAAGACACAGTTTGTCATGGCAGAGAAAGTATGGCGGCTGGAGCAGCTAGGGTCAGGAGCTGTGGCTCTGAGGCAGCTTTCTATGGTTAGGTCAAGTCAGCAGTAGAAAGCAGGAAGATTGCACTGGAACTCTGGCCAGGCAACAGCCCATAAGCCCGTCTTCCATAACCATGTGGTCCTGCATCTGCCCAAACATGCACGTCCAGATGAAGACAAACTGTTGAAACACATTAGCCTCAAGCACCAGAAACCAGAGAATGAAATAGAGTAATAAAAATGTGCCATGAGTACTCTTACGTATTTACTACTATGAAAGAAGTATTTTGTTGAAAAAATCAGAAATTTGGAGAAAAAGGTAGAGGATATGTCATATAAGGAACACAAATAATGCCCAAATTTATTTGTATAACCTTTAATTCTTTTATTCTTATTTGTTTTTTGGGGGGCATATGCAATGGTGCATGTATAGGAGTCAGAAAGCAACTTTGGAAGTCAGTTCTCTGTGGTGGTATTGTGTTCCCCAAAATATTGTGTATGCTAATAAACTTATCTGGGGTCAGAGAACAGGACAGCCACAATATTAAACATGAGGATAGGCAGTGGTAGCAAACGCTTTTAATCCTAGCATTCCAGAGACAGAAATCCCTCTGGATCTCTGTGAGTTCAAGGCCACATTGGAAACGGCCAGGCGTGGTGACACACACCTTTAACCCCAGTAAACCAGCCTTTAATCCCAGGGAGTGGTGGTAGAGAGCAGAAAGGTATATAAGGCGTGAAGAAACTCGAGGCATTTGGCCTGAGTAGGCATTTGGCCTGGAGAAGCATTTGGGCTGGTTAAGCATTCAGGCTTCTAGCAGCAGTTCAGCTGAGAGTCATTCGGATATGAGGACATAGAGGCTTCCAGTCTGAGGAAACAAGACCAGCTGAGGATCCGGTGAGGTGAAGTTAGCTGTGGCTTATTCTGTCTCTCTGACCTTCCAGTGTTCGCCCCAATAACTGGTCTCAGGTTTGATTTTATTAATAAGAACCTTTTAAGACTCATGCTACAGTTCTCTTCTACCATGTGAGTCCCAGGGATTGAACTCAGATCTTCAGAATTTACATTTAGTACCTTTATCCACTGGACCATCTCACCAGTCCTATATACAACTCTTTTTAAAGTAAGTATCATTCTGATTTCTTTTTGAGTGGATGACTCAGAAAGTCTATGAGATGATATGACATTTCCAAGTCTGTACAGCTAACATGGCCCAGCAGAGCTCTTTCTGTTACTGTATCACTTATGAAGTGATGAAGAATTAGTCCCATTGTTGACTGATTTCTACTTACAATGTGAGTTTTCGGGCATAAACCATCAATGTTGGTTAAGCCCATTGTCAACTTGGCTGGATTTAGAGTCCCCTAGGACACAACCTTTGGGTATGTTTGTGAGGTCATTTCCAAAGAGGACTGAGGAAGGAAGACCCACCCGAGGTATGGACAGCGCCATTCCATGAACTGGGGACTCAGGCTGAACACAAATGGAAAAGACATCAAAGCAGATGAGCATGGAGTTTCTCTGTTCTTAGCTTCCCAGTCTGTCTCATGGACCGAGCCTCTGAAGCTGCCATTCCCTACCAGCCATGATGAACCTCATCCCTCAGAACTTAGAGTCCAAGTAAGCTGTGCATGGATTAAGTTGTTTTCTGTCAGGTATTTACTTGCAGCCAAGAGAAAAATAACATACCATTCCATTCTACTACAAAATCAGGGTTGAGGAGAGTGAAAATTTTCATATTTTGTAATTTTAGTAAAATAATGGGAATGAGATATAGAGTGATACCAGGATTTTTCTAGAGAACTCTTCCTCTCACTACGTTTTGATTGTTAATGTGTGCTGTCCTTTTGATTTTGAGCACTCTTAAAAAATAGGATTTGGCATTGTGATGCTTCTTGTTTTACGTGAAATTGAAATATTCACCAACCTTGCTAATCTTATGCTTTGTTCACTAATACAAAATTCCAGAGGAAAACAAATAAATTGTTTCTTAATTAGGTGAATTAAATAAACTCACAAGCTTTATCTCATTTTATAGAAAGGAAAACTTTTAAATCATCAATGAAAGCATTGAAAAGACCACAATTCACAATTTATTGTATTGATTACTGACTTGCATGCCTTCTTTTCAAATGTGACTTTTATACTTGTTGAGAAATTGAGCATTCATTTTCTTCACTTCAACCTCAAATCTTCAGCCCACAAGGGGACAGTTTAGTTCTTATCACCCCATTACCTGCTGTCTAAATGATCCTCTGTGACTAAAACTCCTCTTGATACAATTTAAAATTTCTTTGAAAGAAATAAATGAGATGAGATCTCTGTGGAACTGAATGACTCGGGAAATTGTGGATCTCACAAAAGCAATCAAATTATTAAAATGAAGCATTTGAAGCTTCTAGAAGTATAATAATTTTCTTTTTGAGTGAAATAGTGTCACTGTATTTCAGTCTTACTCCTAGGTCTTATCACAAAAGGGCATCATGGTATATTTCCACATGTTTGCTCTCAGGAAGCCCTTTGCTAACAGTATCTGTCCATCCACATACTGAATATATCCTCACAGTCTTCAGTCAGCTCCGCTGTACCTAGACTGTAGGCATTCTTTGCTTTCTCATGTCCATATCAACATTATTCACTCTGTCTCTTTTCTGGGTCTGTAACTCCCAAATACCCTTTGTCTCATGTCCTCTGAACTCTTCCTTGGGCTGCTGTTCTTATCATGTCAAATGTACCCTAATCCCAGACTGATACTTCAATGAATCTTTCCAAAACAGCATGTCCACTCAGCTACATCAATTCTACCACTTGCCATTTCTGTTTTTCACCTTGTTTTCATAATATATAATATAATTTAACACTGCATTCTATATTTGCATATTAACAATATAAAATAAAAAGTACTTGAAAGCAAGTGAGTAAGATCCAACAAAAATAATGAAATGCATCAGAATATTATTTTCTCAGGGATTTTTGTGGATTCTTTTTCAAGGCACTGTAGTAAGAATCTCTCCAAAATTGTCTTAAATTGTTCTCATTCCAAGGCCCAACACTTCCCCTCCCAGGCTAATTAGCTTCATAAACTAAGGAGAGTAATTCAACCTCCATGAAATTAATTATCCTTGCTTGTAAACTAAGAAGAACACATCTGCCCAGCCTCTCTCAGAGGAATGCCATGAGAACCCAGTGAAATGACAGAGGTTTTTTTTATACAATTTTTAGCGCATTATGAATAATTATTTCTAAAAGTTGGCTTATTATGTACAGGTACGATCTCTTTTTTTCTGTCTGTCTGCCTGTCTGTCTATGTCTCTATATCCATGTGTGTGAATGTATAATTTTGTCTGCTTTTAGATGGAGCTTATTTTAAAACATGGACTCATACATTGAAAAATTTCTTGAGAGACATTTATTTATATATTAATTTCCAGGCTATAACTGTCAATAATTTCCTTTTCTTTTTGACATATTTGATGCCAAAGGCAGAGGGAAATTCATCAGTATATTCAGATTTTATGATTAACACTTAAAAAAATACAATCTATTGATATTAATGAGAAAAAGAGCAATATGCTTTGGAAGTAGCTTATATGTATCCAGAATGATGAATGTTTGACTTCAGAGTAGATTCATGATGATGATTTCCTATGGAAAGGATTCCTTTACTTTCAAAGAGGAGATAGTGTATAATAACTACTTTAGCCTTCCTTCATTATTTCCCTTTCTATAGGAATGTTTGGAGATGACAGGTAGGCAAGAGTTACATGTACTGGTTATTCTGAGGATATATAATGGAGATAAGGAAATAAAGGACTGTTATCATGACTTTTCTTTACACTCTTTTGGGGGATTTTCCTTGATGGAGCTAGCTAGTAAGTTCTTGGGCAGGTCAAGGTTAATGATACAATAGAGGGAAATGTTTTTGATCAAATAGAGACTGCTATAATTTTTAGGATGTGGGTTTGGGATACATTTGCTTGAGGACAGCATGTCTGCGTGTGCTCAGAAAGCAAGTTTGAACATGAGGAGGAACAACCAGATCCCTCACGAGGAGAAACAGCTGGTTGTCAGTGATAAAGCTGCTATTGTTACATGGAGGATGTGATGGAGATGGTGTAGACAAGGATGGACCTACAGACTTAGGGAATATTTAGAAAGGCAAAGCAACTTTACCTTTTTTTTTCTTTTCTTTTTTTGGTTTTTTGAGACAGGATTTCTTTGTGTAGCTTTGGCGCCTTTCCTGGAACTCACTCTGTAGCCCAGGCTGGCCTCAAACTCGAAGAGATCCACCTGGCTCTGCCTCCCAAGTGCTGGGATTAAAGGCGTGCTGATGGTTGTGGAAACAGGTATCAGTAAACATCTGTCACCAGAAACCAACTAACTGTAAAATGGAACTAGTATTATATTTCTGTTTGTTTTCACATTTGAAACTCATAACTGTGTTTATTTTCTCCCTGTAGAAGCAAAACAAACAAACAAAAAACAACAACAAAAAACAAACCCTGTAATTAATCACTCCTCTTATTTAATGAATTTGGAGTGGAGTTGAGAATATTAGTAGAAATTTGAAATTTCTTAACACAACAGTTGAATAAATAAATAATGCCAATCCAACCAGGCTTTGAAAGGGGGTGAGTAAAGAGATTATATGCAGGGTGAATTCAGAACCCCTCATGCTGGAGTCACCATCCTAACAAGTGAGACTCTGCAGCCAACATCACAACCAGTGACTGTGCAGTCAGCACAAGAATCAGAGACTCACTCTTCACACGCTCAGGAATTGCATAAAAAAACTAAAGCAATAATATATATATATGTATATATATATATATACATATATATATATATATATATTCAGAGGACATAGTGCAGACCAGTACAGGCCCTGTGCATGCTACCTCAGTCTCTGTTAGTTCATATGTGAACCAAAGGTTCGTATTTTCTTGGTGTTCTCCATCCCCTCTGGCTCTTGCATTTTTCCCATCTCCTCTTCCACAGGGTTCCCTGAGCTCTGAGGAGGGATTTGATGGAGACATCCAATTTAGCATTGAGTGTTCAAAGGTCTCTCACTCTCTGTATAATGTATGGATGTGGGTCTCTATATTTGTTCTGATCTGCTGCAGGAGGAAGCTTCTCTGATGATGGCTGTGATAGTTTGAATGTAATTTGCCCCAATAATCTTGTAGGGAGTGGCACTATTAGGAAGTGTGGCTTTGTTGAAGTGGGTGTGGCCTTGTTGGAAGAAGTGTGTTACTGTGGGGCGGGTTGTGCTCAGGATACTGCCCAGTGTTGTAGTTGACTTCCCTTTGCCTCCTGATCAAAGTGTAACCAGCACCACATCTGCCTGCATGCCATCATGGTCCCTGTCATGATGATAATGGACTGAACCTCTGAAACTGTAACCAAGCCACCCCAATTAAATATTTTCTTTATAGAAGTTGCCATGGTCATGGTGTCTCTTCACAGCAATAAAAACCCTAACTAAGACAATGGATGAACAAAGAAGGCACTGATCTATGAGTATAGCAAAATATCAGTAGAAGTAATTTTCTCACTATATATATATATATATATATATATATATTTTCTTTTTCCAGACTAGTAGTATTGGGTTTTACTCTAGTTCCCTAGTCTCAGATTCTTGGTCACCCAAGCAGTGTAGTGTATGAGTTCCATTTTGTGGAGTGGGCAAATCAGTTATTTGTTCTTTATTCCACAAGCTTTGTGCCACCATTGTCCAAGCATATCTTGAAGGTAGGACACCATTGTAGATCAAAAGGTTTGTGACTGGCCTGGAGTCTACATTTCTCTTTTGAGAGCATGTTGCTAGATATTGAGGCTACTCACATCATAACTTAAATAAGTTAGAGAAAGAGAACTTAGAGATTAGAAAGGACCAAGAGAGACAAATATGAATAGACAGGATCAGTATGGAGGGAGAAATCACTATGTTCTCTTCTCAGAAAGTAAGTGAGTACCTCCTATGGGTTGTCACAAAGAAATTTCCATATTTAAGACAGATATTAATGAATTTTCACATTTGGAGATATTAAGTTCCTGGAAACAACTGTAAAACCTAGTTGAGATGTGATATCTGGTCTTCTGTTTATAGGACATCTCCTTTCTATGTTGTTCTCATCATATTTTAAGTAAAAGTCTCATTTGTTGGCCACTCCTATTTTGTGATTTTTAAATGTGGATAAATACATTTAATACTTGTCTTAGCTAGGGTTTTACTGCTCTGAAGAGACACCATGACTATGGCAACTCTTATAAAGGAAAACATTTAATTGTGGCTGGCTCATAGTTTCAGAGATTTAGTTCATTATCTTCACGGTGGCATGCAGGCAGACATAGTGCTGGAGAAGGAGCTGAGAGTTCTACATCTTGATCCACAGGAAGCAGAAGTGAAGACTGTGTGCCACACTGGGAATAAATTGAGTATATGAGACCTCAAAGCCTACCCCCACAGTGACACACTTCCTCCAACAAGGCCACACCTCCTAATAGCCCTACTCCCTATGGGCCAAACATTCAAACACATGAACCTCTGGGGCCATTCCTATTCAAACCACCACAATACATAATTCATTTGAGCAAAGTTTTGATAGTTGCCTTCTTGTGATTTTTTCCTATTACTCTCGAATTTCTTGTGAGATTTATTTATTTATTGCTTGAAGAAACCCCCAGTGTATATTAGAGAATATTACCTTTCTCCTTTTCCCATTTTTTTTAGTATCATCAGTAGAGTCAAAATTCTTTTTTATTAGAAGAGTAATAGCATCATATACTGAATTACATTAAAGTTTAAAAGATTAATTTCAAAGTGAAACTTGCTAGGAGCTTATGCAAAATCTGATTAACTGTGAGCCTGTGCATCATTTCTAATACTACTCTCAGCTACTTGAGTTTGTATTTTGTGTACTTCATACCCTTCACGGTTATTAAGACACTTTACAACATTCTAAGCTGCAGATAACTGTTAGCAGTGAAAAATAATTCCTGTCTCTATACGTGCAGATAAATTCTGTCAAGCAGAGATTCAATTGACCTGTTTACTCTGTTGTGAAAGAAATTAGTTTCATATCCTTTATAAATTAATTTCAGAATTCCTGTTACAAAATGGCTGCTAAAACTTGTTCATTCAGTTTCCTTGATACTGTTCCTGGTGAAGTAGTTGATGGAATATTTAACCCACTTCCTTTATTATGAAGGACTGAAATCAACAGTAATGTTGGTAACACTTTGAGTGAAACAGAAAAAGTTTATGCTGAGTTCAATTTGTAGTTTTGTGTTTGGAAATTGTATTGGGTATTAAGTCAAGGCAAACTTTCTCACAGGTGTATTTTAGACTTTGATTGTTATATGCACCTTCTATTTATTTTATCTCATTTTTGATTTGCTTTGGGTTTTCTAAATAAATAACTTGTAGGGCATGTAATTTTATGAGAGCTGTGAATTTTTCCCTCCTGAGGACTGTTTGGATTTTTACAGAATGTTTCGATTTCTTGTTTACCAGTCTCTGCAGCAATGTGCAGATGGCGAGGTCACACCAGGACTCCATCCTGAGCACACAGAAGCACATACAGTGAGTAGCTGGATTACTGACTGATTAAATAACTACAGTCAATTTCAAATTATTTACCCCAAACAAATAAAACTATCTCTGGAATGTCTTTTTGACTTGTTGGTATATGTTTTCTCCCCACACCTTCTTGGTACTTACTCATTCTTTAAACTAAATTGAGAGGAATCTTTTATAGCTCTTTGAACTCAGTCCTTGCAATCATTTTTCAGGAGTAATGTTTATCTTACAAGTAAATAATTCTTTTGAAATCAATCTCCTTGAATAAGCCCTTGGTGACTCTGATTGAGAGGTGTCTCTGTTTTGTTGACAGGAGTACCGATTATTATTTGTTTTTGAGGAAATGTTTATTTCCGTAGGAGTTCTAAATGTTTTCTTCCTTGTGTTACTTTGTCTCTGGAAATGGAGGCTATTTGACTCTGGCTTCTACAGATGAGGGTGGCCTTTCAAGCTCAAGATTTTCTTCATAAATAGATGAGATCTCCATGAGCAAACTGGGGAGCCTTCATCCAGTAACTTATGGAGGCAGATGCAGAGATTCACAGCCGAGTACCAGGCTGCGCTCCAGGAGTCCAGTCGATGAGAGAGAAGAGAGATTCTATGAGCAAGGGGCATCAAGATCATGATGGGGGAACCTACAGAGACAACCAAATCAAACTGGTGGGAACTCATGAACTGTGGACCAATAGCTGTGGAGCCCTCATGGGACTGGACTAGGCCCTCTGCATAGGGGAGACAGTTGGTTAGCTTGAACTGTTTAAGGGGGCCGCTAGCAGTGGGATCAGGATTCATCCCTGGTACATGAGCTGGCTTTTTGGAGCCTAGTGCCTATGGTGGGACACCTTGCACAGCCTTGGTGCAGAGGGAGGGGCTTGGACCTGCCTTAACTGGATGTATCAGGCTCTGCTGACTCCCCATGGGAGGCCTTGCCTTGGAGGAGGTGGGAATAGGGGATGGGTTGGGTGGGAAGGCTGGGGGGTGAGAGGAGATAGGAGAGGGGGATCTGTGGTTGGTATGTAAAATGAATAGAGCATTTCTTAATAATAAAAAAAGAAAAAAAAGATTTTCTTCATAATGTGTACTACGTAAATTGTGTTATGAGTAAATATAAAGTAACTATATAATTATGTACATATGTTGATTAACCAGTGGACACTCCTATCTCATCACCTGCAATATTCTTGAACATTGATAAGTCATGAACACTAGAATAATATTATATTGATTCATTATTCACTCTGTTTAGAAGATGAACATACAGAAGATAAAAAGAAGTGAAAAGAAAATGTATGTATTCACAGAGTATATGTTCTTGTGAGGAGAGCATAATTGTAAGGTTGAAATCCTGGCATTTTCTGGATTATAAAGCAGGAATGTATAACTGGGGTTGCTGGAGGGTTATTTATTTTTATTTACAAAAATCCAATGCTTGCAGCAGCTGTGAGACTCCATTTTCCACCATATCACCAAGCTACAGGTTAACCTGGTTTTTTTTTGGAAGAATATTCTATAGAATTAGGAGGAAGTCACAGACCAAAGCTCAGAAAATACACTAAACAATAAACAAAACAAAGCATCTGGTACACACTGGTAAAGAAGTCTAATCATATTACACAGCCACAGCCAAGTTTAGAATTATAGATGACCATAACTTCAAAACTTATAAGTTTTGCAATATGTATATCATACTGTTTTAGAGGCAAATACAATTTATCATTGCGCTCAGGCAGCTGAGACTTACAAACTCATCTTTAGAAAATTTCAATTTAAAACCCATGTTTTCATGTCCTAAGGTGCAAAGAATTTTTGGTGTAAAAATTGCCAAACTGATCGGACATAAGGTAATCTATAAAATTTTTTTAAGTTCCATACTTGTTTGAATTTGAATATGTTATAAAGTTCTTAAAAATGTAATATGTGTTCCCTAAAGATATTAAATTTCAAAGGCCAAAAGAATCATGATTTTATCATAAGGAACATTATGGTTTACAGCGATAAATATAAAATGGAAAAATCCTAATTTGGCAGAATTTTATATATTTATTTTCTTCACCTGTGAACTTTTTCAAACGCGAGAGAATGTAGTATCCAAAAGCTGAAAACATCTCATGAACTGTTTTATTTAATTTTAGAGCTGATAGTAGCTCAGCATTGTAGTTAATGTGCAGGTAAATGTCACACGGGTGCCACAGTTCTTTTAAAAGAAGCATATAGTAGCTCTCCCTAACTGAAACTCATATTTGCATTTATTTAAACTTACGCAAGCAGTTATTTATTGATGTGTTGCTTTCCTGCGGCAGAACATATAGGCGTCAGAAGGTAGCCGTGTTACCACCCAAAACATAGCTTGAAGCTGGAGCAGCAAGTAGGCATGATGAATTTGCTGTGAAGTCATTAGAAAAATACAGCTAATATACCCATAATTACGAGGAGGCTATTTTCGCCCTGACATCAAATTAAATTATGAACACCTGCCACCTTTTCCTTGACATTCTGCTGCTTGACATTCTGCTGAGAATTCCCAGAGTAATAAAATCATTTCATCCTAGAACCATGGTTGGTGACTATCGTGACTAAAGTTTGACCTCACTCTTTTATCAACTTTGTGGAAAGTTCTTGAGGTTTGACCGAATGACCACTTTTTATTCTTTAGGCAAAATATACAAAAATTACGTATTTCAAAATGAATCAGAAAAATCTCCTTAGCTTAATGACAGACTCATAATTATACTTTGCTATTAAGCATGGCTTTGAACATTAAACAGTGAGTGAGCAGGGCACACCAAAGGATATCAAAGTTAATTTATTGGATTGAATAAGAGAACATTTGTTTATTATTTTTGTAATGATTAAAGCTTGCCAACTATTCACTGAGGCAGATAATTTCCTCTTAAAAAACTTTATGAACAAAAGAGATTCATTTTTTGCTCTAAGTTCTGGAGGCACAATTGACAGATTATATCACAGTATGACAGTTGGTGTTTCATGCTGGGAGCATGTGAGAGTGGCCAGGGCCGTCTGTGGAAGGGGACACAAGGCAAGAGGCCAGGGAGAGGCAGGCTTGCTCTTCTAATCTGAAAAGACTAAGACTTCTTTCAAAACACATATCAGACAGATAAAAAAGAAGTTCAAAAATCGAATTTATTTAAGAGTAAAAAGGATTGTATAGTCTTGTTTTAAAACATAATTAATATGTTTGATTTAAGGGCTAATCAGGAAAATAAATTAACTGAAAACAGCAACAAAAAGAACAAAAGCCCTGAGTCCAGCATGTCAAGGCATCAATGTCCACTGTCGTTGGTCACATAGCACCTTTGGCTGTGCTGCTCCGAGGAAGCTAATCCGAATCGCCACAGACCTCATGCAGGAAATACCGATAAGTTACAATGGTCTCTATATAACAATTGCTGCCATGAGTGTTAGAAAACACTTCATATTTATGATATTAACAAGTAGTTTCCAATGTGATTGAAACCTGGCATTAAATACAGAGATTTAAATTATTTCCACATGCTTTCCTAATAAATTTATTCTTTCATGGGAATTAAAATAAAAAAAATTACATGCTATGGGAAAAGCACGATTAAGTTATGTAAGCACAGCACAGCTAAACTGCAGTTAAAGTGAATTAATATGTAAGGAACAGAAACTAACTTGAGCCTCCTTATTCACAGAATGAATGATTGCTGAAGTGATGGGAAAAGCAGCTTCAAGACTGGACTACCACCACACGGGTACACGAACCCAGGTCAGTGGGCCAGGGGCAGCCCCATGTGTCCAGATAGAGGATATGCCAAGTCATTCTCCAGACCAGGACAAAGGAATTCTGACTTTTGTACAGTAGATCCAAAGGTATCTTGGGCTTAAAACATTTTAAATGGAAACGAACAGCTAATCTTCATTTTATGAAAGTAACTGCTGCTCCTGCTGATGAGCTGACAGTCACCATTACAAAGACTGGGCCACATCCTGATGGCTGTGTGTCAGAGTAAAGGTTTGCGTATATCTTTAAAAAGCTATGTTCTACTGTATGCAGATGTTTATGGAAGGCTTCTAGGCCATGTCTGAGGTCAGTTCAATGATTTAAAAATTATTTTTATTTACTATTTTCCTTTTAGTGAAAATAGATTCTTTTCTCACATGTTATATCCTGATTACAGTTTCCCTTCTCTCTACTCCCCACAGTTCCTCCCCACTTCCCCTCCTGTCTGGATCCACTCCCTTTCTGTCTCTCATTAGAAAAGAACAGGCTTAATTGATTGCTATCTAGGCTTCCATGTGTACTCAAACAGATACTAAAATTCAATCGTAGGTTAGGAAGCAAGATAGTTTATATAATGCATTTGTTTTTTTCCAAGAAGCATCACTACCACATACTAAATGCAAAGTACAATGGCCAGTCACCTTCACTATTACTCTAAATTAGGACAAATTTAATCGTGCCAATGGTGTTAATACACGACATGATAGGGGAATTGGAACAACATAAGTTCTTGTCTGATTCACGAGGGTGACTCCAATACTAACAGAAGGATTTAGGAAAATATGTAGATCTAGTTTGCCCATTCTACCATAATTACATTTGTTTTCTTTCCCCTTCAGCGCTGGAAACTACCATTAAGTATTGTGTATAGTCTTTTTGTACTTTTCAGAAAGAATACATTACATAAATTAGTCCTCTTACTTTTGAGACATTTTCCCACTCTGTAGCACAGATAGGCCTTGAACTCTCAGAATCTGCCACCTCTGATGCCCAAGTGTTGGGATCAGAGATGTGTGCCATCAGTGTGTTCGATGCATGGTCTTTTCATACTGCTAATGTTATGTATTGTGGCTGACCACTAACCCTGGCTCTTCGTATTGGGGTTCTGAGACACTTTACTTTGATATGCTCACATATCGTGTTTCTGGTTTCTGTGGAATGTGCTTTATTTCCCTTTCCTCTCTGGCTACTTTTTCTTAGGTCCTAATCTTTTCACCTTCAAAATAATACATGTCTTGGTACTTGGTTCTTTTCCCTCTAGATGATGAGAATCTCATTTAGGCAGAGACTGTAACTGTCATCTACACAAATACTTTTCAGACTTAGAGTCTATAAACTCTAAAATGTTGACATGGCATATCTACGTTGACTTAAGTATGCCTACCTTTGCAGATCTAAGTGGCCCTACAATCTGTCTCCCCTTACCTACTATACTGCCAGACTCCACGCACTCATGAATGTCCCCATAGTCCTTTGGAAAAGACCATTTCCATGACATACACCCGATGACCATTTTTTTTCAAACATTCAGTTGTGGATGCATTCCTTGTCTCTGTGGAGTCTACTTTGTTCCCCAGATGTTGTAGGTGATAAATCCCTTATTGGTGCCCTGTTTATATAAAAGGCATGGTGATGATTCCTGTGACTGCTTCAGAAATTAGTCGAGAATGGAAGCAAAATTATGAAATTATAAATTAGCACTTGCAATATACATTCTATAATATTATAAGACAGAAGAAAATGTACCTAATTTCACAAGGTTTCATTGAAATAAATAAATAGTTACCATGAGATTTTTACAGCATATAAACCTCTGATGCAGAGTGATCAAATAAAATTTTAGGATACTTTTGAATAACAGGGCAGACTCTACAGGCAAGTGTCAGGGTCTGAAGCTTGGACTTGGAATTTTCCAGCTACGTGACCTTATTGAAGTGACTCAATTTTTATGGTCTTGATGTTATAATCTGGGCTGAGGTACTAAAGCAAAATAATTTAGTGTTAGTATGTGTTTTTCAGAGAACAGGTGACTGACAAATATTAAGAACTACGCTTTCTTCACATGACTGTCAGTTTGAAGAACATTGGCTTTGGTACTCCCATGCATTACTTTTTAGAACTCACTTTGGTTTGCATGCCATAACCCCTAAGTGCCAGTTGCCAAGCTCTTTTATCCTGCTGTATTGAACCTTTCTACATTACAGGAAACCTTATGGCCCCAGGAACAATTTGCCTCATCTAAGAAGCTTCTATCCTAACTTATTGACAGTTATTACTTTCTCTTCAAATCCATTCCAACCTACTTAATTGAATGCATAGCTTAAGATTTGTGCTATGGTATGTTTCAGTTGTGTATTCTAAATCCTATGTATACATCTATTGTAGCTAGAGTTTTTCTGGTCCTGCCTAGCCCATGGTCAGGACAAATCTCTCTCACCTGCCAGTCCCGCAGCTGCTCAGACCTAACCAAGTAAACACACAGAGACTTATATCACTTATAAACTGTATGGCCATGGCAGGCTTCTTGCTAACTGTTCTTATATCTTAATCAACCCATTTCTATTAATCTATAAGTTGCCACGTGGCTCATGACTTACCAGTATCTTAACATCTTCTCATGGTGGCGGCTGGCAGCGTCTCCCTCCCTCAGCCTTCCTGTTCCCACAATTCTCTTCTTTCCTTGTCCTGCCTATACTTCCTGCCTGGTTACTGGCCAATCAGTGTTTTATTTATTAACCATTCAGAGCAACACATTTAACATACAGAACATCCCACAGCAATCTATATTATTTTTTAAAAGTTTATATATTTTTATTTTATATGTATAGGTGTTTTGTCCACATAGATAATCTGTGCACCATGTGCAGGCAGTGCCACAGAGGCCAGAAGAAGAAGGTAGAGAGAGACCCTGAGGCTGAAGTTTCAGATGGTTGTGACCTTCCGTGTGGGTGCTGGGAATTAAACCTCCTTTTTTTTTTTTTTTTTGGTTTTTTGAGACAGGGTTTCTCTGTGTAGCTTTGCGCCTTTCCTGGAACTCACTCTGTAGACCAGGCTGGCCTCAAACTCACAGAGATCCACGTGCCTCTGCCTCCCGAGTGCTGGGATTAAAGGCATGTGCCACCACCGCCCTGCTAAATCTGCATTTTCTGGAGGAGCAGCAAGTGCTCTTAACCACTAAATAATTTTGCCAGCCCCTAGTATATATTCTTAAATAAAATTCTGTATTATTTGTGGTTAAATAATGTTACTTCTTTATCATTTTCTCTGTCTACAGCACTACATTTTGTCAAGAACTGACCAAATATTTGTATTTCAAGCCTTCAAAAGTTTATATTAGGGGAGTACATGACGTATAGAGGCTAATTCCTATTGAGGTATTCAAAAATATACATTTCTTCCAAATATATGACAAATATAGTGTATTTAAACCTGTGCAAAACTTAGATAAAATTTGAATATTTGAAATACCCATTTCTTAGAGAAAGATATGTTCATGCATTTCCATGAATTTCCATCTTAAAAAAATAAAAATGTGAATTTGCTTTGTGTAAAACGTATTATCATATGGCTAATTCTGCTGTGAAGTCTTAACTAAATAAAATCATTGCTACCATAAATACAAGCATAGGTGTGTAAGCTAAGTTTATTTGAATGCATATTAGGCAAAGTATTTTCTGTGAGAAATCCAGCAATTTTAATGTAAGCTCATTTGGAAAATAAGAATTGAGATGGGGCAAATTCTTTTGCCTCATTTATTCAGAGAGATATATTGATACCCTTTGTGTATAAAAAGATCTAATGGGATCACACTGTTGAACCCAGTAGTACACATATTTAAAATCAATTTCTTCTTTAAAAATGCTGGGACCTGTGTTTTATTTTTGACAAAGTACTCAATGTCTGATTGGAACTGAAGAGTGGAAAATTTTCTCTACATTAGCCCTCACCATTGATTAGATTATTTAATCACAATGTCTGTTAAAATCATTCTTGAATTCTTTTAGAGATGACAGATAATTTAAAATGAGCTGCTTATAATGTTCTATCCAAATCATTTTACAGAAATTGGGAGGCAATTTGACACCAATCAAAATAATCATGTAGTATGTGCCATATTTCTGTGCCTCCCTCATCACTTAAGAAAATTCAGCAATTCATGCCTTCATATTTTTGGTTCTAAGCCTTAAATTGTATGTACACTTCCAGTTTTGAGCACTCTTTCTGTTTTCTTCATATGACTGAATTTAATAGTTTTACAACATACCGTGTAGTGATGACCACACACCATGATTGGAACAGCTGTTGTTTAAGACACTTGCTATATGATACATATTTTCTGTCAGTGATTAAAGAAATTTCATCACTGTTTATCTTTCTACACCCAATGGCTATTTTCGCTTTGGAGGAAACAGCTGTGTTGACAGCACTTTTTTTTTTTTTTAAACAGTGATAGGAGAGCTCCCAACAAGATGCTAAAGCACCCTGGGCAGGGTTACATTTTTCCATCTCAGATCCAACTTCCAATGCATCTGTAACATCACCGTTTAGCTTGATGCTCTGGGTTGTGACTGTGAGCAACATTCTAAGACTCATTTCATCTTCATTCATTCCTCATGAAAAGCTTCTCTGAGTTAGGCATTGAGGAAAGGAAGACACATGGGAAACAGCATATGGCCACTGACATCTCACTGGGTGTACGGGAAGACAGACACAGATATTACCGTACACTTTACCATGCTCTGGTTTTTACTTAGTCTTAAACAAACCATGTTGAATCTTCATGTCAATGCACATGGTTTGAGGAGAAAAATCCAAACAGTTCCATACATGCAGAAAATGGAAGAAAATTCTAGTAGCAAAGCTTTAGTTATGCTTGAGATTTCATGAAACACTAAATTCTATTATAGTTAATTTTAAGATGGATGTTGCTGCATTTCAAAGGCTGTTCTGGGATGCAGGAGTTGAAGTAACGCTCAATGTTGCCTCAATGTCCCAAGTATTTCCCAAGACTACAGATAATGGACATTGAAATCTTTTGGGGGAAATTAGAAACAAAAACATTTGAAGATGAAATGATGGGACACATATTTTTTAATTTAAATGCTACATCATGATGAATATAAGGAACACAGCACAGTGAAAAAGGAGAATGATTATGCACATTTAAAATGGCCTGAAAATCATGCGATTGAGATTTGGTGAGTGTTTCCAGTAAAGTAGCACTCGACATCTAATCTACAAGCTTGGTTCTAGGTTACATAGCTTATTTTTTGAGATGAGAGGGTATGGTGTGACTTATTTGCTATGTAGCATCAAATAAGTAATACAATTTCAAACACATTATACACTATATTTTTTTTTCAGGTCAGGAATGATTACTTAAATGATGTTTCATTTATTATTTGAAAACTTGTATGTAATAGATTTTGATCTTTACCATGGCCTAACACCTCTTTCCAGCTTTTCCAGGGACCCCAAAGCCTATTTCACTCACATCCTCATTAATTCTTTGTTTTATTATATTATTATCAGCCTCCTGAATCAACTTAGTGCCACCCATTTGTACATTGGTGAATCCACTGGGGATAGGGGCAACCTACCAGTGGTCCAACCCCTCTGAGAAGATCACTTTACCTCCTTAGCAGCCATCAACTGCCAAAAGTTCCTCTGTTATAAATGGAGCCTCAGGGTCTTCTCCCCTATGTGCTGAAATTGAATGGCTTGATCTTTTTCTGGTCTTGTCCCAGAAACTACAGATGCTGTTAGTTGATGGGAAGAAAACAAGTCACACCAAGAAGACAGCACTTCACAGTTCTCTTCCCCTTCTTTTGACTTTTACATTCTTTGTGCACTCTCTTCTGCCTTGTTTCCTGAGCCTTGGATGGGAGAAGTTTGATATATATGACCCATGTATAACTGAACATTCACACTTATTCTCCTCAGTATTTTGACCAGTTATGAGTCTCTGCATTAATTTCTAAATGCTTCAAAAATGTTTCTTTGACCAAGGTTGAGAAAGGATTGTATCTGTGGATATAAACATAAATACCAAGAAGGTAATTTGGCAACAAAACCATTTAGTAAAAAAAAGTAATATTAAGCCCTCTGCCCAGGGCCTATGGCCTCCCTAATCACAGCGTTTTAGCTAGCATTACTGTACCAGGCACAATCCCTCCCGTGGAGCAGGCCTCACATCCAATCAGAAAGGAATTTGTTACCCAGATAAACACCATACCACTCTTGCCCCAGTGTCCCCAAACTTGCCAGGCAGGTCAGTGTTGCAGTAAGTAGGGCCCACTCATTGGGTAAAACCACTGACACATTTTCTCACCATAGCACCTTTTAGAACCATGAAAGCTAATTATGTAAGTTAGCCAGTAGGGACAGGGTGTTTTGGTCAGTTTGAGATTGATTTTCTATGTCCTGCAATAGGGTAATGTTTTCAAAATCAGGATAGGGTTAATTTTATACAGCAACCAAGAGTAATGACAACAGACTGTGTTGTTTGGGTGCTCTGGGACCTCCGTGAACAAAAATTTGTCTGGAGGTATCCAAGCCTAGCACTTAGATTTTCATTAAATAAGCCATGTTTCTGGGAGCAGTATTGTCTTATTTTTATATTATAGTTTTAAATTAGCTTGCACTTTACTGAATTTCTGTAAGACTTCTTTGGACATCCTTAGTTTTGGTTAACACGATTCCTAGCCTCACTCAGCCCTACTTTCTTACCCCTCTCACTACTTATGGTCTCAAGTGTACCCCCTTTTTTTCATATCACTTGTGTTAGCCTGTTCACTGCGGTTATATTTTTCATTTGACTTGAAATATCATAAGTTTCCACACAATGTTTTCATAAACTCTTGATTTTGATTAACTGTTAAATATTATCTTTTTTATGGCTTAATAGCTGTATATTTGTGTGTCATGTTGACAAGGGATTACTTGTGTGGTTAGCTTTTTTGTCTACTTGAAACAGTTAGGATACACATCTGAGAAGAGGAAACCTTAATTGAGAAAACATCTGTATCAGACTGACTGGTACGCTAGCCTGTGGGGCCATTTTCTTGATTAATCACTGATTTGGAAGGGCCCAGCCCACTGTGGGGATGTATGACCTTGGGCAGGTGTGGATTGTATGAGAAAGGAAGGTGAATAAGCCATGAGGAACAAGCCAATAAACACCATTCCCATGATCTCTTCAGTTCCTGCCTCCAGATTCCTGCCTGGCTTAAGTTCCTGTCCAAGCTTTCCTTTATGGTTGGATTGTGACATTGATATATGAGCCAAAATAAACCACATTGTGATGTTGCTTTGAGTCACGGGGGTTATCACAGCAATAGAAATCAAACTGAAACACAGCCCTTATAGTCAAAGCCTCAAGAGAATGACATAAAAGATACTAAATATTTTGAAGTATAAAGGGAAGTTTTTGTGTAATGAACCACTGGAAAATCTCTTTCATTGCTTAATGTTACATCACATGTTGGTGATATTTATAGATTACAGAGATGATATACTAAAATTCTGAATGATACAGTTCAATGCTCTGTTACAGGAATTTGTGTTATAATCAATTTGCAGTTAGCTATATTTGGGCCATTTGGTAGATTCTTAGTTGTCCTAGCATTACCAAATGTTTGACAAAAATTGCTTTCTCTTAGTTTATCTTTTAAAAGTAACATTATAATCTATGACAAAACAATTTTCACAGAAAAATGTGGATAACCTCCTATTTTTTAATTTCATGAATTTATTGTTAAAGACAGTCATCTCCATTGAACTAACTTGACAATCCTGTTGAAAATAAATTGTTCATGCCAATATAAGCATTAGTTTTTATTCTTGCTTCTGTGTACTAGAATAAATTATAAATTTACCCATAATCTACTCCATTCTATGCTGTGATTATAGTATATTTAACAAGTAGTGATGTGTTCTGGGGAGTTAGCTCAATTATAAAGTGCTTGCTTTTTTGAACATGAGGACTTGAATTCTGCACTCATGGGGTAAAAACAAAAGCCTGGCATGGCAGCTTTTAATCTTGTAACCTCAGCTCTGGGGAAGTGGAGACAGGTAGATCTCTGAGTTTTATCGGTCAGCCTGATTGGCTTACTTGGTGAAATACAGGCCAAGGAAAGGCTCTGTATCCACAAAACAAAGCAAAACACACATACATTTGCAAACAAATGTTCACACAAGGCATTTATGAATTATATTTCATTATCATATCTATCAGAAAGTCTAGGTCTTATGATTCTGAAGAGTCTTTGAAGTCAACACTTGTTGGGAGAGGTAAAAACAGTTTCACTGATGGGAGGATATTGATCATTTGAACCACACTTCAGGGTAGGACTCATGTACAGGAGTAGCTGGCTAACAAAAAACAAACTCTTGTTTTCTTGTGATCTTCTTTTACTTTTGTGGTTTAATTGTTTTGTTTCTTTGGTTCCA
The DNA here is from genome assembly GCA_902168405.1 of Peromyscus aztecus. Taxonomy (NCBI): domain Eukaryota; kingdom Metazoa; phylum Chordata; class Mammalia; order Rodentia; family Cricetidae; genus Peromyscus; species Peromyscus aztecus. The sequence goes on along the minus strand of CABHPQ010158240.1, from coordinate 9,377 downwards.
GTTTTGTCTTCTTTTCTTAATAAGAGAGAAAAAGAACATGAATTTGGTTGGGTGGATAAGTAGAGAGTATCTGGGAAGACTTGGGAAAGGTAAAGAATATGATCAAAATATATTTTATGAAAAGTAGAATAATAAGTTTTAAAAATGTCAAAACAGTGAATTGTCACAAAAATCAGTTTTCTTTTATAAAAACTCATGCCTTAAAGAAAAATATTAAAATAGAGACATTCTAAGAGGAAACACTGAGAGATAGATAACATGTAGTGGCTAACTAATATTTTTCTTGCCAGATTACAGAAATATCCTTAAAAATGTCCTTCGTACCAGATGATCTTGTTTTATGCAGAATTAAAACTCAGTTGCTTTGGCGTATTATCCACAAAGCCATTCTTCTCTACTTTTACTCTATCACATCTCATATAGCAATGAAAGGAGTGGAGCCGTAAGGAAATCTCCTGAACTTTGCACATGATAGTTTATTTCAAATTGCTGCCTGTGAAGCCAATACAATTCAGGGAATTGTAATTTTAACACCCATCTTTCATGATTGTTTGAAAGAAAAAAAAAGTTACCAATGAATGGCTCTTACAACTGCCCATTAACCTGCAGAACCACACATGGGCTACTCACAGAGAGCCATTGTAATTCTGCTGGGTGGTAGCTCAACATCTACTTGCAGTTTAGGGGACGGAGAAGATTATTCTGGCTTTGCGCCAGGTACGTAAGTTAGAGGACATGACTCCACAGTATGCTTTACTATTTGGTGAATTATTATGAGGTAGACACGTCTTTGCAAAGAAGGATGCATGGCTGCTACATATATTCTTAGTGGTATTCTAGAGCCATTCCTTCTCTGCTTCTCCAGTATTGCTTCTGAATTTGCAGTGTGTAAGAAACATCAAGCTTATGCATTAGCCATGATGTTGGGGCAGGCAGAGATGGGGACATTTGTCTTCTGATTCTTTATGGTCTGTTTGGGTAGCTGTAGAAAGGATGCTCTACTGAAGGCTATACAGCTCCTCTTGGATGGGCCTCATCTATAGGTAGAGGTGTCTCCACGGCTCTGAAATAGCTCACTTCCTTCATCCTTTCATATCTAGCAGTGATACCTGCTTCACTAAGCTATTGATGCCAGTGATTTTGCTGCATGGGTAATTTATTTTATTTTTGCTTTCATGTTATTAGACATTTATTAATCTCTATACAATCACTCCTTTTGGCTTCATTTCTGAGGAGGGTGTCTCTCTACATTGTCCAGACTGTGGTCTAACTTCCAAGATTATGTGATTTGTGCCTTCACTGCCTCTGCTGCTGGAATTGAAGGTATACACTGCTGTGCACGGCTTGTAATCACTTCTCGATAAGCATGCATGTATTTTAGTTTCACGATCTATGCTAGTGATAATACAGAACGCATTCCTGAGAGTTGAGACTACTGAAGTTCCTTCACTTTATGATGACAATATCAACAGGTAGGAACCAGGGTAGTAGCTGCCCCTTCTAAGGATATTAGCAAGGACACATAACCCATAGTCCAACTCTAGGGAATTAAAAAGAAGTAATGTGTTGTTTGGGTATCAGGGCAACTGTGGGCCTCATAAAAAAAAATTGGGCAATGTTCCCCTGTTTCTATTTTGTGGAATAATTTGAGGAGTATTGGTGTTAGCTGTTCTTTGAAAATCTGGTAGAGTTCTGCATTGAAAACATCTTGCCCTGGGTTTTTATTGGTTGAGGGACCTTTAATGACTACTTCTATTTCCTTAGGGGCTATAGATCTATTTAAATTGATTATCTGGTATTGATTAATTTTGGTATGGGGTACTTATCCAGAAAATTGTCCATTTCTTTTAGATTTTCCAATTTTGTGGAGTACAGGTTTTTGAAGTATAATCTAATGATGCTCTGGATTTCCTCAGTGTCTATTATTATGTCCCCCTTTTTGTTTCTTATTTTGTTAATTTGAGGGTGTTGAAGTCTCCCACTATTATCATGTGGGGTCCAATGTGTGGTTTAAGCTTTAGTAATGTTTCTTTTACAAATGTGGGTGCCCTTACATTTGGGGTACAGATATTCAGAACTGAGATATCATCTTGATAGATTTTTCCTTTGATGAGTGTGAAATTTCCTTCTCCATCTCTTTTGATTGATTTTGGCTTGAAGTATATTTTGTTTTATATTAGAATAGCTACATCAACTTGCTTCTTAGGTCTGTTTGATTGGAAAATCTTTTTCCAACTTTTTTCTCTGAGGTAATGTCTATCTTTGATGTTGAGGTGTGTTTCTTGTATGTAGCAGAAGGATGGATCTTGTTTTCGTATCCATTCTGTTAGCCTGTGCTTTTTTATTGGCAAATTGAGTCCATTGATATTGAGGGATATTAGTTGCCAATGACTGGTTTTTTTTTTTTTTGGTTTTTTTGAGACAGGGTTTCTCTGTGTAGCTTTGTGCCTTCCCTGGAACTCACTTGGTAGCCCAGGCTGGCCTCGAACTCACAGAGATCCACCTGGCTCTACCTCCTGAGTGCTGGGATTAAAGGCGTGTGCCACCACCACCCGGCTTGCCAATGATTGTTAATTCCTGTTATTTTGCTGTTGTTGTTGGTGGTGGTTGTGTGTGTGTGTGTGTGTGTGTGTGTGTGTGTGTGTGTGTGTATGTTTCCCTTCTTTGGGTTTTGCTGGTGTGATATTATCTATTGCCTGTGTTTTTGTGGCTGTAGTTAACTTGCTAGGGTTGGAGTTTTCTTTATAGTACCTTCTGTAGGACTAGATTTGTGGATAGATATTGTTTAAATTTGACTTTGTCATGAAATATCTTGTTTTCTCCATCTATGATGATTGATAGTTTTGCAGGGTACAGTAGTTTGGGTTGGCATTCATGGTCTTTTAGAGTCTGCAAGCCATCAGCCCATGTCTTTCTGGGTTTTAGGGTCTCTGTTGAGAAGTCAGGTGTGATTCTAATAGGTCTGCATTTATATGTTACTTGGCCTTTTTCCCTTGCCGTCTTTAATATTCTTTCTTTGCTCTGTATGTTTAGTGTTTTGATTATTATGTAGTATGGGAATTTTCTTTTCTGATCCAATCTACTTGGAGAACTCCTAACAATGGGAGCAGGGCTGACCCTAATTCTTTGGCTGGCTCTTGAGATCCTATTCCTCATATTGGATTGCCTTGCCCAGTCTTAATACAAGGGGAGATGCTTAGTATTACTGCAACTTGATATGCCATGCTTTGTTGATATCCATGGGAGGCCTGCCCCTTTCTGAATAGAAACAGAGAAGGAGTAAACTGAGATGGAGCTTGGTGGGAGTGGGGTAGGGGAGGTGAAGGGAGGGAATGGAGAAGTGGAGGAAAGGGAACTGAGATCAGGATGTAAAATAAATAAATTACTTATAACTATTCTTCAACTACATCAAAGACCCCAGAAGGATATAACATTACCTAAGTAAACAGGAAGTGCACTGTAAGCAACTTCAAAATATCTAGAATGACAGAGACAGCTGGCTGCCTGGACAGTCACCCAAAGTTCATCTGCAATGTTGGGGCATCCATTTTTAGCCCATAGGTCTAGAGTCTCTCAGTCACTTCTCTCTGTGTCCTGTAGAATATCTGGCAGTTTATTCTGTGAAGCAGGAACCTGAAGGACCATTTTGCCTTACAAAGTTCAGTGGTCAAACAAACAAACATCAGAAAAATTACCGAAACAAAAACATTAACCCTTGATTTTGGCCTACATCTCATACATTTTGTTTGTTTGTTTTTGTTTTTTGAGACAGGGTTTCTCTTGTGTAGCTTTGGAGCCTTTCCTGGAACTCACTCTGTAGCCCAGGCTGGCCTCGAACTCACAGAGATCCGCCTGCTTCTGCCTCCTGAGTGCTGGGATTAAAAGCATGCACCAGCACAGCCTGGCCATCTCATAGTTTTTAAATATATATATTTTTTCTCTCTGCCTAGACTACATGCTCTATGTGAGTCCAATAGCCTGTGTCCTTTCTATCTGTCTCGTGTGAATTATTCAGCATAAAATTTTCAATTTCCATTCATGTTATAGTGTGCATCACAAATCTATTTTTTTAAGAAGGCTGAACCATATTTTATTAATGCTTCATGTTTGTTTATCCCTTCATCTGGATTGCTTTTACTTCCTGGTGACTGTGAGAAGTGGTGCTATGAACATGGGATTTCCAACAAATACTTGAGTGTCTGACTGACTGCAGCTCTTGTGCACGTAAGACCAGAAGTGGAACTTGTATGCACTGTGGATGTATTGATTTTTATGTTTGTTGAATAAGTGGCATATTCTTATCATGGTATTTTCCACAACATATGAACTATTTTATTTTCCCATCAAGTAGCAAACAGTCAATGCAGGAATGTTTTTTACTGGAGTATATGTCATCTTCATGTGGCATTTCTAATGTTAAACAAAGAAATTGAGAAGGCAAAACATAGTGACTGAATTACTGACTTGATTATGTGGATGAAACTGTTGTTTCCAGACTGGTGGGAGCAAATGATAGCTGAAGCCCAGTGTGTACAATGTCATCTCATTCCTGTGCTTGTCTTGTGCTGCTGGCTAGTAGAAGAATGATGAACATATGAGGACAAGCACAGGAGATCTGGAGACCAACTTCACATTATTAAATAAAGCACCATTTCTTGGTTCTCAGGAGATAGCTCAGTTGGTAAAGTACTTGCCATGGAAGTATGAGATGTTAATTTGGCCCCCAGAACTATGTTAAAAGCCTGATGTGGTGGTGTACATTTGTAATCCAGCACCAGGGAGGAGGTGGTGGATTGCATCACTAGCCAGCCAGTCTAGGCTAGTTGGTGAGTTCTGGGCCAATAAGAGACTCTGTGTCTGAAAACAAGGTGAGTGGCTCTAGAAGGGCAACACCTGGGATTGTCCTCTAGCCTTCATGTGTAGCCAAGCACATGAGCTCCTGCACACACAAGAGCACATGTGCCCAGAGACCCCTTCTATACCACACCACAGAGAAAGAGAGAGGAAGAGCGAGAGCGAGAGCGAGAGCGAGAGCGAGAGCGAGAGCGAGAGCGAGAGCGAGAGAGAGAGAGAGAGAGAGAGAGAGAGAGCGAGCGCACACACACAGGACATCACACCACACACACACAAGAGAGAGAGAGAAAAACCCAACAAGCAGACAAAGGACTATGCTTAGTTACCATGATTGAAATCTTTTCAAAAAAGCATATATTGTGTGTTTGAAAATAAACTGAATAATGTAGAACATTAGAAGACATAGATATGGCAATAGCTAAACATAACTTTTTTTATATTACATTATGTTACATTATTTCAAATGATGTTTCTATTGCTATCTTCCATCTTACCTTATATGAAGAAATGTGTATGGCTACAAAAGTTTGAGGGTTCCTTATTTGTAGCTGACTTAATTTACATTACTTGCTAAACTGTGGTGGATTTTTAAAAGCTTTAAATTTTTCTTGAAGTATATTTTATCCATGGGCAAAAACTAAGGTTGTCAGTGAGTGATGGGTACAATCTGAAGAATGTTCTTAGTTTCATGATAGCCAAGGAATGATGCTTCTTGCTTAGAATCAATTAGATAAGCTGTCTTCATAACATCTCATTGTTTTATGAACTTTCCTCAGTGTCAAGCAATGTCTGGGCCAGCTCTGTACTCCAGATATTAGAGAACATGGGGTGGATTCCTGAGCTATAGACTGTAACCCAGGAACCTCTGCACACGTGTGCTGACCGAATGCCCCAAGGTTATCATAGGACTGGACTCCTCATCATTTGTTATGGCCTTGTTGCTAAGTCCTGTACTATCAATGCCCCCTGTAAGCAGAAGGACAGTTTCTGTGGAATTAAATGGTATTAGACGGGCAGAATATTGCCAGTACAGTTACTTGGGGCAACATTATGCATATCAGACACAAGATGACTCAGACTTCTAGGACGCCAATTCTTGCTTCTGACACACTAGCCCAAACCACAGTATAAGGGTGTATGTTTGTTTTTGCCTGTCTGAGTTCTGCTCGTATTGCTGTCTGTGAGCTGCAGCAGCTTGGGGTAATGGACTGGGGATGGCTGTCTTCGGCTCTGTTGATGAGCTCTGCACACAACCATCTCACACTCTGTGTTTCATATCACCTGACAGGCTGCCCTCCTTCTCCTAAGAGGCATTTGTAGATTACATTTCTCCAACACCAGCCACTCTTTCCATGAGTATTCTCTCTAAATTCACAGTGGGTCAGTGACTTCCAAGATTTTAAATCATGTGGGGGAAGTGATGAACAGCCTTATAAAAGCGGTACTAGTATTCCTTTTCTGCTGGTTCGCCCTATTAATGCAGTGAGCTAATGCAGAGAGTTCAAGTTGTCATGAGTACAGCTTACGGTGTAAAATGTCTATGCTATGAAATTTCAGAAAGTGGATTTGTCATTACCAAAATATAAATTACTTGTTTTGTATTATCTTCAAGTAAATTTGTGCTTTCATTATTGTCCACATAACAAAATAATATCCTTTAGTATAATCACTGGAAGCCAGTGTTTATGGTGAATGGCACAGATTCATGAGAACAAGGTAAACCACATTAAATAAATGGTATTAATTTGCTGCAGAGACAAGAAGATCTATACTCCTAAAATGAAAAACAGATTCTTACACACAGGGATAGTTGGCCAACACAAAACAAACTCCATGTTTTGTTTTGTGGGTATTTTGTTTAATTTGTTTGTTTATCATATTTTCCTTTTTGTTTTGATTCTCATTTTTTGTGTTTTATGGGCTTTGAGAGAGAGAGAGAGAGAGAGAGAGAGAGAGAGAGAGAGAGAGAGAGAGAGAGAACATATTTTTTTGGTAGGGAGAGAGGAGGGAGAGGGGAAAATTATCAAAATACATTGTATGAAAAAGTTTAAAAATAAAGTATACTCTTATATTTTTGCTTGTGAGCCTAGCCTTTAACATCTGAGCCATCTCTGGCCAGGAATCAGAGGCTGGACTGCCCAGGGACCTAGGATAGAACCAAAACAACTGGCCAAAAAATATGTCAATGAAATCATTCCTAATGATATTCTGCTATATTCACAGGTCAGTGCCTAGCCCAGTCATCATCAGAGAGGCTTCATCCAGCAAATGCAGATGCAGAGACCCACAGCCAAACATTAGGCGGCATTCAGGGAAGCCTGCAGGAGGCGGAGGGGGGGGTGTTAAGAAGGATTCTAGGTGTCAGAGGTGTAGAGGACACCATGGAAACACACAGCCCACAGAATTGACTAAGCAGGACTCATAAGGGCTCACAGACTGAAGCAGAAATCATTGCCCTGTAATGACTCTGAGCTAGGTCCTTTGCATATATATTGTGGTTGTATAGCTGAGTGTTCTTGTGGGACACCTAACAGTGGAAGTGGGGGTGTCCTTGACTCTTCCCTGTGCTTGGGACACTTCTTCCTATTGGATTGCCTCTTCCACCTTTATATGAGGGTTTGTGCCTAGTCTTATTGCAACTTATTATACCATGTTTGGTTGATATCCCTGGGAGGCCTGATCTTTTTTGAAGGGAAACAGAGGAAGAGTGGATCAGAATCTTAATCTGACTATGTCATGTACTCTAACAAATCCATAAAAGATTCATCCATGTTATAATTATCTTGCCTAACTGATGTCTAGACGATCTCCCATCTGAAGAAGAGTATGACACTACTAGTATATACTGGAATTGCAGTGAGCATGGAGCTACCTAGAGAATATTCAATGAATCTGATAGTAATAGCTTCAATACAAGTCATATGTATATGAACATGCGTGTGTGTGTGTGTGTGTGTGTGTGTGAAGAATGAAACAGTATTGAAACTTCCTGTGGAAAGACACAAATAGGTACTTTTATGTCTTTATATTTCAGCTGAAAATAAATTTAAATAGATTATGTATATTAATGTTCTTAAAGATATAGCAAAAGACACTATCAAGGTTTTAGTACCAAAGTTGGGGGGTAAGGCTGGCTGGCTGGATAGGTGAAGCCTGCTTCCATTTTTTAAATCTTTATTAATTCCTGTTGAAACCCACACAGCTAGAAACAGGAAAGTCACAATGGTTTCTTATGTACAGAATCATAGGCTTATTTTTCCCTAGAAAACTTTTCCAATTCATTTTGATAAAGATTTATAAGATATGTGTGTTTTATAAAACTATATATATATGTATATATGTACATCAAGGAATGTATTTTTAGAGTCTTACTCTTTCAATAAAGATATTCTTATGGATAAGTATATACCTGCAGTTGGAGACATGATATTGCATTCTTATAATTCATCACAATGTATGACACACTGAATTTCCTAATTCTTTGATTAAATTAGGCCCAATTGTCCTGTTGTATGTGTCCCTATGTGTCAAGTAATAAAAGTAATGAAGTGGTATAATATGACGGTGGTGCTATATTCTCACTATTTCTGATTTCTTAAGCAACCCATAGACTTGCTGATGTAAAACAGCATGCTTAGATGTTCTTTTCCTGAAATTTATCTACCCTACGGCATAGACCAGACATAGAGGCTGATTATCTTCCAGAATGTTCTTTCAGCAGGCATACTGTCCCTTCATCACAAATAGGAACAAATCATTAGCTTTGAGTTAAAGCTAAATTTTTGTGAGTTGCCTTTTCTCCTTTACCACAATAGTGTCTTACAGCAATGTGACTGGGTTTGGTGTCTGTTAGCATCTAAAATTGTTTCTTGAGTCTTTACCCATATTCTTGTTGTCTTGGGAGTGATTAGGCCTAAGTTGTGAGCATTTGGCTGGCATGACAGAATGATGAATCCTTCAAACACTGAAATGAGGATCATGAATTGGTCTGGAGAGAGTATACAAACCATTTCTCCTCATTTTCTTGCAATGAAGAATAGAGAAAAGAATTTGCTCACAGACCCAATTCTGCAGAGAATTAGCCAGATGGCTTGGTCAAGATTACCTCCAAGAGCCTAATAGGTTCCAAACCTCATTTTGTCCCATTTCCAAATCTTGAATGGCTGGCATAAATTGAAGTTATTTATAGTCAAACCTCTAGTTTTCATCCTTAGCTAAAGCAGAAGATATAAGTCAACAGAAGATACATCAATTCCCAGTGGAATGAAGAAGTGATTTGGTTTCCATTACCCAAGCCACTTCTGTTACTAACTCACTTTCCTTCTCCAGCAAATGCCAGTGATATTAAAACATCATGAGCTTCTACCCCATGCACAGAGTCATTTGATTATTTTGGATCTCAGCAAAAGCCTCAAGATTTCTAATTTTGTCCTTGGGGGCAGACATATTTGGATTGTATCTTGCTTGAATCATCCATTTTCTGTGATGTAACTTTGAAAGATGATTAACATGATTTCAATTCT
>CABHPQ010158239.1:24137-37532 GCA_902168405.1 Peromyscus aztecus | reverse complement strand
AGAAAGGTAAAAGCCCAGAGGCAAAAGGTATCTGGGGATAATTTAAGAAAAGCTGGCAAGAGTGAGTTCCAGGAAAGGTACAAAGCTACACAGAGAAACGCTGTCTTGAAAAACCAAAAAAAAAAAAAAAAAAGGGGGGGGGGGCTGGAGAGATGGCTCAGAGGTTAAGAGCACCGACTGCTCTTCCAGAGGTCCTGAGTTCAATTTCCAGCAACCACATGGTGGCTCACAACCATCTGTGATGAGATCTGGTGCCCTCTTCTGGCCTGCAGGGACACATGCAGGCAGAATACTGTATGCATAATAAATAAATAAATCTTTTTTTTAAAAAAAGGAAAGCTGGCAAGAAATAAGCCAAGCTAAGGCCAGTCATTCATAAGTAAGAAAAGTCTCCATATGTGATTTATTTGGGAGTTGGGTAGTGGGCCTCCCAAAAGAGCAAAGAGTAAAAAACAAAAAAACCCACCAACTACACAATACCATGTGGATGGTGCCCCCCCTTTGAGCCTGTACACAAGGGTGGGGGGAATGAGGTCATCTGTCAGAGAACTGGGACAAGCCAGGTCCAGCCTGATGTCCAGAAAAGAGCAATAGGGGCTGGAGAGATGGCTCAGCGGCTAAGAGTACTAGCTGCTCTTCCAGAGGTCCTGAGTTCAATTCCCAGCACCCACATGGTGGCTCACAACCATCTGTAATGAGATCTGGCGCCCTCTTCTGGTCCACAGGCATATATGCAGACAGAATGCTGTCTACATAATAAATAAAAAAAAAAAATCTAAAAAAAAAAAACCTGTTTCCAAAAAAACTGTTAAAAAAAAAAGAAAAGAGTAATAGTTGTTTTCTGAGACACATTGACTAGGTGAGGGAGACAGTGACAACCCAAACAGTTGAAAGTACAGGGTGCATGGCCACAAAAAACTTATATTTGGGTCTGCAATCTGTCATTTAATAGCTAGATGATTTAGGGTAATTTGCTTTACATTTCCACACCAAAAAAATTATCAATACAACAGGACTGCATTAGTAACTTTTGCTCTCTGTAGCCCATTTAAGGCAAGAAAAGACTGTTTTGGTTCATTGGTTCAGAGAGATTCAGTTCGTCACGGCAGGAAAAGCCTGGCAGGGCTCACAGAGATCAGTGCATGGGGACTGATGTTCCCACATGGATCAGGAAACAGGAAGTCCAGGCAGAAGCTGGGAATGCAGGCAGAACTCTCAGAAGCCCACCTTTAGGGACCTATGCCATCATTCATGGCACCTTCTAAAGGCTCCACGGCCTTCAAAACAGCTACAAGCTGGGGACTGAGTATTAAAACCATAGGGGGCATTTTAGAGTCAAACCATAACAAGTATCTAATTCTAGAGTTACTGTGAAGATGAAAGGAGATATGGTCTGTATAGAAAACTCATCTCTGGGCCTGACCCACCAAAAGCTGCTTAAGGAATACATTTATTTTTATTAGATTTATTTATTTTATGTGCATTAGTCTTTTACCTGCATGTATGTCGGTGTGAGGGTTTCAGGTCCCCCGGAACTAGAGTTATAGATAGTTGTGAGCTGCCATATAGATGTTGGGAATTGAATCTGGGTCCTCTGGAAAAGCAGCCAACTGAGCCATCTCTCCAGCCCAAAGAATACATTTATTAATTAAAAATAAAAATCAATCAAAGATGAGTGTGGTACTGATCCCTGGTACATCAGCATTTGGGAGACTGAGGCAGAAGTATCTTGAGTTCAGTGCAAGCCTGAGCTACATAGTGTGTTCCAGGCTAGCCTGGGCTATAGGTGTTTGGAAGGAGTCTGGTGGAAGATCCACCTCAACTCCCCTCCCATCTCTTTCCCTAAACCCACCCCTTCAAAACCCACCAAACACAGCTCCTCCCCCAGAGAGGCTCAAGATCACTACCACAGGGTATATAAGCAGCATCCCAGAAAAAAGACACATGGTTCTTCTGGTCTCCAGTTCCAGTCTCCTCTTGTGGGCCGGGGAATCGCCCAGGAGCACTTTACCCATTAAACCTGGGCTTTCCAATTCAGTCTGATTCGTTTTGCTATGTCAGCAGAGAGGCCTTCAGGAGGCTTAAAACTTATCAATAGGGTGAAAACCTATCTCACAATTAATTAATAATCATAAAGATGAGCAGTAATCAAATACTTGCAATATTTATTGTGTGGTATGTGTTTTTATTGTTGTTGGTGTTTGTTTTTTGGCTTTTTGAGACAGAGTTTCTCTGTGTAACAGGTCTGGTTGTCCTGGAACTCTAGATGAAGTTGACACAGAGACCCACCTGCTTCTGCCTCCCAAGTGCTGGGATTAAAGGCATGTGCTACCATGCCCAGCACTGCTTTATTTTTGAGACAAAGTCTCACCGGGCAGTGGTGGTGCACGCTTTTAATCCCAGCACTTGGGAGGCAGAGCCAGGAGGATCTCCGTGAGTTTGAGGCCAGCCTAGTTTACAGAGCAAGATCCAGGATAGGCACCAAAATTACACAGAGAAACCCTGTCTCAAAAAATGGGGGGGGGGGGGGGGGACGAAGTCTCATGGACTCAAACTCACTAAATAGCTGAGGCTATCTTTAAACTCCCAAGTGCTAGGATTATAGGCACATGGCACTATGCTTAGTGTTGTTCGAATCTAGATGATCTTTTAATAAAAAAAAAACAAAAAACCCAGAGCCAGATATCAGAGTGAAAGCTGAAAGATCAGAGAAGCAGAACAGCCAGCCACTAGTTCTTACCTCTACGAAATCCTCAGCCTAAAGGGAGATGTAGTGTATTCCTGCTGAGCTCCTGGCCTGGTTCCAGAGAGCAGCACCTAGCCCTAATCCTTCCTTTGTTTAACCACACCTTTTGTTTCTCTTACCTTTTGTTTCTCTTATCGCCCTATGTGAATCTTGTCTGAGAGTCAAGGATCAGAGAGTCGCCCAGGGATCAAAGGCCTATGCAAAACTTGGTTCAGGAAACCTGGAAAACTGTGGAACCTGAGAAATCAAGTAATTTGCATTTGGCATTTGGTCTCTGGGAGCTCCTTTTAGGTTGCTTTGAAGGTTCGGAAATTAACTGGCTAAACTGTAATTAGAGAGAAATAAAAATGCCCTAGGGGAGGGGATAGTGCTTGTCCTTCGAGGCTGGACCCCCTTGTAGTCATGAAAGGATAGATTCATTCTTAAGATGCCTCTGAGTCTTCATTCCATGGACCCGTGTGAACCCACACACCATGTTGTGACACCCAGCGACAGAGAGAGTTCCTGTTTCCTCATGCCTTATGTACCTTTCTCTGCCCAGACATCACTTCCTGGGATTAAAGGCATGTGTGATTCCCAGTATTGGGATTAAAGGTGTGTGCCACCACTGCCTGGCTCTGTTTCCAGTGTGGCCTTGAATTTACAGAGATCCAGATGGATCTCTGCCTCCTGAATGATAGGATTAAAGGTGTGTGCCACCACTGCCTGGCCTCTATGTCTAATCTAGTGAGTGGCTCTGTCCTCTGATCCTCAGGCAAATTTATTAGGGTACACAATATTATTACCACAGCCTAGCTACTGGTGTGTGTGTGTGTGTGTGTGTGTGTGTGTGTGTGTGGTGGGGGGGCTATTCCTGTGTGCAGATGCACTTGCCTGTGTAGGTGATTTTGGAAGCCAGCAATTGGTGTAGGAACTGCCTTTCTCAATTGCTTCCTCACCTTATTTTTTGAGGCAGGGTCTGTTACAGAGCTCCATAGCTTATTTTGGCTAAACTGGTTAACCAATGGGCACCCCTCTGTCCCTATCCACTTGTCTCTGCTCCCCAGAGCTGGGGTTACATATACATGCTGTGATGCCTGGCTTTTTCTGTGGCTGCTAGAAATTTAAACTCAGGTCCCTATGCTTGCAGAGCAAGCCCTCCCTCCCTCCCCCTCCCCCTGAAGCCATGTTGCTAACCTCTTGACTACTCTCATTTTTTTTTTTTTCAGAGACAGTGTCTTGCTACGTAGTCCTGCTTGACCTGGAACTTGCTATGTAAACCAGGCTAACTTCAAACTTGCAGTGACCCTCCTGCCTCTGCTTCCTACATGGTGGAATTACATCTGTACACTAGCATGCTGGCTGTAATTAATACACACTAGTACAAAGGAAATAAAGGAACCCAAGAGGGGCATAGTGAATGGCTTCCAAGAGCAAAGTAAGTCTACACTGAGCCCGCTGAGATGAGTCAGAATTGGCCAGAGGAATAAGGACGGGATAAGAATAGAATACAGAAAGCCCACAGACAAAATGGAGTTTGACAGGGTTGACATAAAGTGGTTCAGGCTGGATAGAGACTAGAATTGTAGGGGAAAGAAGAGGCCAGAGAGAGGAAAGCAAGGGCCAGATCATGGGCAGCCTTGTGGGTCAGCTAAGGAGTTTGCTCTTTATCCGGTGGCTATGAAAAGTCATTAAAGCAGGTGGTCAAATTCAGGTGCCTTCAGGGACAAGACAGGTGACAAAAAGGATATGATACAAGGGGCAGTGGGAACTGAGACTTCAAGAGCACATGGTTCCTGAAAAACTGCCAGATTCAAGTACTGAAACCTTTACCCTAGGAAAGGGCTTTAGCAGTGGTGTGCCACATGTTATGTGACATTATTCCCGGGGAGATATAAACAAACATCTGCTTACACAGATAGGGAACTGATGACAGATCCAGGGAAGGATACCACCAAAGTTGGTGAACCAATGACTTTTTCCTGGGGTTACTAAAAGGAGTATGGGTGAGGGGTTATTTACAGGAGCAGGCATGACTCAAGGCAGTTGCATCATCAAAAGTCCACCCAGCATGGGTGATGGTTCACAAAAGCTAGACCCCTGAAGCTCACTCCACACTAACAGGCAGCTCAGACAGGTCAGGGAGGGTCTCTTTCAGGGATTTCAGTTGGTCTAAGTCTCTTCCAGGCAGCTCAGCTGGTCTCCACCTCCTCAGCAGTCCTGACTCACGGGTTTTTTTGTTTTTTTTTTTTAAGATTTATTTATTTATTATGTATACAATGTTCTGCTTGCATGTATTTCTGCAGGCCAGAAGAGGGAGCCAGATCTCATTACAGATGGTTGTAAGCCACCCTGTGGGTGCTGGGAATTGAACTCAGAACCTCTGGAAGAACAGCCAGTGTTCTTAACCTCTGAGCCATCTCTCCAGCCCTGACTCCTGGTTTAATCTGGGAGAGGGCATGACCTACTGCTTCTGGTCAGTTTCAGGGACTTCCTGAAATTTCTGAGTTGTTCACTTCCTCAGTCCTTTTTTTGTTTGTTTGTTTTGTTTTTGTTTTTTCAAGACAGGGTTTCTCTATGTAACAGCCCTGACTCCTGGAACTTTCTTTGTAGACCAGGCTGACCTCAAACTCATAGAGATCTCTGTGCCTCTGCTTCCCAAATGCTGGGATTAAAGGTGTGTGCCATCACGGCCCAGCTTCTTCCTCAGTCTTAATGTGCCTCCTTTCAGAATTTCCCCTAGTCTTTAGAACTTGCTGAGTCTTATCTAGTTTCTTCAGAGGAAATTGCTACACAATATATTTTTATTTTAGAACAAGACATTAGAATGTAAAGGCATGGGGGGGGGCGGCTAAATCAGAGACAGGAAAACCAGAAGCTCTCCTAATGAAGAAGCAAAGTATGAGCTAGGATTGAGAGTGACACAAGAAAGTGTCTGCTTGTGGAGATGTTTAGGAGGAAGAGAATAGCTCTTGTGGATAAATTCAATGCAACGCTAAAGGAGAAGCCAAGATTACTATTGCTATTGCATACATTGAAAGATAACAAGGTCCATGATAGGAAGAAACAAGGGGAAGAAAACACGAAGAAATAAAAGGATGAGAGATAAAAAAAAAAATGGCATCTGAGGGATTGGGGAGACGGTAAGACTGCTTGCTGTGAAATCAAGAGGACCCGAGTTTAAACCCTCGGCACACATGCAAAAGGCCAGGTGTGGCCATGTGTGCCTGCAACTTCACGGTTGGGGGCAGCAGTGACAGAGACAAGTGGCTCCCAGGAACTTGATTGCCAGTAAGCCTAGATGAAATGGCAAGTTTCCAGTTCAGAGAGAGAGACAGACAGACAGACAGACAGACAATGTCTCAAAACAAACGAACCAAACCAAACCGAGGTGGAGAGCAGTAGAGGAGACATTGAAAGTATTCTGGCCTCTGCATGTGTGTACATGGATACACACACACAGACATGCCTCCATACTCAAATTTGTTAAAACTTTTTTTTTTTTTAATTTAAAGAGCACGTGAATCAAAATAATTACATTTGGGTGTTTGTTCCTGGATTCTGGGAACGGGGTCATGGAGGTGATTAAAAGTTGGAAATTCACTCTAGAGTTGCAAAGAGACATCAAGTTAAACATTCCTTTAATCCCCATTCCTTCCAAAACCTCACTAAAGTGACTGAAAAAAGACTTTACCATCTGAGGATGGCACCCCTGGGACCCCAGCACTCGGATCACCAAGAGTCAGAGGCCCGCTGACTGCACAGTGAGACCTCTTACAACAAGACAAAACCAAAAAACAGTTAGGCAGAGGAGGGCAGGAGAGGGGAGGAAAGGTAATGGAGTTGCCACAACTAAGAAGTGTACACAGTCAGTCGACAGAGGAAAAGCCAAGAAGCAACGTGATTTTCACCAAAGAATTTCCTGCAGGCTTCTAGAGTTTCCATAGGCACTTCTGGAAGTTGGGATAAGCAGAAATGACAGATGAGAGACTGGTTGAAAGTCAATTGAAGCCGGCATGGCAGAGGCAGGTGGATCTCTGTGAGTTCGAGGCCAGCCTGGTCTACTGAGTGAGTTCCAGGACAGGCACCAAAACTACGCAGAGAAACCCTGTCTTGAAAAACAAACAAAACAAAACAAAACAAACACCCATCAGTTCCTGAGCTTGCCCATGATCAGGCCACAGAATCCCACCAATTCCAGGCCACTCTGGAAAGCCCCACCCCACTCCCAAGGAACCCTATATAAAGCCTGCCTCCCATTTAGTTCTTTGCTGCTTCTCATCTGAGTAGAGGCACCTACGCCACCCTCTGCGTCTTTCTCAATAAATCTCTTGCGTGAGGTTTGTCGTGCGGTGTGATTTTGCAGTATTCCTTCCCCCCCCCCCCCACACTGCTAGGATTCCTTTCCCTTCAGATTTGTAATACTTGCATTGGGGGAAGTTTTTCCCCTCAGAGTTGTAACACCTACATAGACCTCCAGATCCCTTCATGGCTCCAAGTAACTCTTTCTTTGCCACTATCTCCAGAGAAAGATGGAGATCTTGTGTCTGGCCTCAGGTGAAAATGACTAGACTCAAACCTTCTGCCTCTGGACATTTCCAAAGGTAACAACCCAGCCATGTCTAATGAAAGCCCCAGACCATAAACAGCCCTTTCCCATACATAGCTACACACCGAGAGACAGCAGAGGATGACCAGCTCTCTGCAAGGTTCTCTTATATGAAGGGACACCAAATAGGAAGACAGGGAGGTGGGGTGGGGGGTGCTTCAAGAAACAGCAGGCAAAAGCCTACTTCCTGCCTGTCTTCCTTCTCTTTCTCTCTCCGCTGATTTTGTCCTAAAGCAAAGTAGAGATGAGGTGGGAGTCCAGAGGGGCAGGAAGGGCTAGAGGGGCCCCTGGGGCTGAGAGGGAGGGGGAGTGGCCGTGGGGAAGTTAGGAGTGGCTGTTGGAGCAAGGCACACAGGCGCGTGCACATTGGCACATACCCAGACAGAATGTGATAAAGCCTTAGAGACATCTTATAAAACAGTCACCATTAACAGCAAGAACAAAGTACCATTTCTGAGCGGTTCCCGCCCTGCCCACAATACGTGAGTCTGATCACCAGTACGCTCAAACTGAGGGATGTTGTACAAAACTTGTAAAAACAAACAAACCAAACCCCTTCAAACTGTCACAATCTAAGGAAACCCTAAGCAAGTTTCCAAAGTGACAGAAACGAAGTATATCATAGTAAAATGTTTAGTTCATAGAACTAAAATGGCTAGTGTACTAAAATACTCTACTATTAAGTTCTGGGGAGCAAAGAGACCCGGAGGAGAGAGAGCTATTAGAATGTCCTGGGACCCACTTGCAGCAGACACTGACATGGTCTCAGTGACTCAGCAACCTTAGTAAGACATTACTACACTGATAAATGCGCACTGTGTTTCCACAGCTGAGTGATAAAGTTTGGCTCAAGGTCGCCTCTGTGTGCAGCCAACTGCAGTTTAACTGTTAACTCACCTTTCATTGCTCTGACGGATGCCCAAGAAAAACAACTTACAGGGGGAAACATTTTGGTTCACAGGCTCAGAGGTTTCAGCCCATAGTCACTGGGCCCATTTTGATGGGAGTAAGGGGAAGAGATGATAGAACTCACAAGCTGGGCAGTGGTGGCGCACACCTTTAATCCCAGCACTCAGGAGGCAGAGGCAGGTAGATCTCTCTGAGTTTGAGGCCAGCCTGGTCTACAGAGTGAGTTCCAGAACAACCGGGGCTACGTAAAGAAACCTGTCTCAAAAAAAAACAAAACAAAACAAAACAAAACAAAAAAACCAAAACAAAACAAAAGAGAGACATAGAAGGTCTATATGACAACCCCTATCTCCCTGCCCTAAAGTAACAGCCTAAACAAAAAGCCATTGGAGAGAATTCTTAAAAACTGTGATAAGGTGTCCAAGGGCTGTGCTGCCACTGGGGCCATGCTGATCTGAGTGGCCTGCACTGCCAGTCTGGGCCATGGTGTCATCCAGCGTGAGCTGCTGCGGAGTGCCATGTTTGGGTCCTTGGCCCTACAGCAGCCAAGGTTTGAGTTGATGTCCACAGCTCCTGTTATCACTGAGAGCTGAGGGTCTCATCAGTCACCTGAGACCATGTTGGTGTCCGAGGGCCATGATGCCTTTGGGGCCATACTGATCTAGGTGGCCTGTGCTGCCCCTGGGGCCATGGTGACATCCAAGCCCAAACTGCTGCCGAGGGCCTTGTCTGGGTCCGTGGTCTTGTTGCAGCTAGGGCTATGTTGATCTCCATGGCCCATGTTACCTGGAGGGATGGGGGCGGTGGGGCAAAAGAAGCATAGGAACTATGCCTGTTGAAATCTGAGGGCCATGCCGGCTGACTGCCCTTCAGTGGCCCTGGGAGAGCTGGCCCTACCCCTCAATGGCCACTGCAGCCGAAGAGCTGGCTCTACTCCTCACCATGGGCATGGAAGAGCTTGCTCTGCCCCTTGCCTAATGGGGGCAGTCCCATCAACCAGGGACTTACCAAATCAGCTACCACCCACTCCCACATCCAGACCTTTGAGTTGGCCCACCCCAACATCTACCCCATCTATGACCTGCTGGAGTGTGTGAAGGGACTGGTCCTGTGGAACCACAGCTGGAGGACAACGGCAGGATATGGAGAGGAGTTTTAGTGAAGGTGCAGGATTGATGGTGTACTAGAAGCCAGAGGCTTTGAACCACACCAACAACTCATTGCAATGAACATTTGGAAGTAAAACTGAGTGCATGGCACACCACAGGTGCCAAGGCCACTAAGACAAATGGAGAGGGTTCGGAGAGGTGGGAAAGACAGGGGAGCAAAATGGTGTTTTGTTGTTTGTTTTTGTTTTGTTTCTGATTAATATTTTAATTTTTTGTGGCAGAACACTGCAGGGGTGATGGGTGGATATAGAAGGACTGGGAAATGAGCTGGGTTGGAGTGCATGGTGTGTAATTCCCAAAGAATCAATAAAAAGTTATGTTAAAAAATTGTGGTGGGGACGGGTAAGGTGATCTGCTGACGTCCCACGCAACCCAAGTCAGAAGCTCATTTATTAATAAAAGGGGGACCTGTAGGGCCCTGGCCCCCGTTTTGGGTAACTGTTGCCTTGCTTGCGCCCCTTGACCTTGAGATCCTCCCTATGCCAATTCCCTGCCTCTGAATGCTTAAGAGAAGTTCCTTGTCTGTGTATCCTGAATAATGGGCGTTAACAGATTAGAAGCAAGATTGTAAAACATCAGTAGCGAACTTCTGCCCCCCGGGGTTCTCCCATTGTGCTGTAAGCCTGTATTTAAGATCTCCTCCCCCCTTCAATAAATGACATTTGGCATTTAAAATTAAATATATATATATAATTGAATGAATACTGCGAATGTAATCTACGAATACCACAAATGTGATTAATATCATGAGTATAATTAATGAATATCATGAGTGTAATTTAAAAAATAAATAAATAAATTTAAAAAAAAAAAGAAAAAGTGGAACAATAAGAACACACCTGACTGTAAACTGGTGAGATAAAGGGGTGTTTCAGGCTTTAATTTTGGTCTAATTTGGTATAAGCTTTGGCACCGGGCTCACATTGTTGAGGTCATTAAAATGAATACACCTCTGGTGTTGGAAGCTAATCTATTTGGAGTGGTGTTACTCATAGCCTGGGTTCAGGAATATTGATCTGTGTTGTTTGTCTAATAGAAAAATAATAAACAATTACTAGGCAATGTTAAAAAAAATTATGGTGGGCTGGAGAGATGGCTCAGCGGTTAAGAGCACTGGCTGCTCTTCCAGAGGACCCTGGTTCAATTCCCAGCACTCACATGGCAGTTCACAGCTGTCTGTAACTCCAGTTCCAGAGCATCTGACACTCTCACATAGACACACATGCAGGCAAAACACCAAGGCACATAAAATAAAATAAACAAATCATTTTTTAAAAACTGTAATAAGGATGTTGAAGTGTAGCTCACCACAACTGATGGCTTCTGATGGGGGAGGGGGTGGGTACAGGTGGGGAAGGACTCAGTTTTCTTTAAGGGGCTGGCCACCGGGAGTTGGACCATGTCCACTGAGTATATGGGCAACACAAATTGAACTCCCCCCTTTCTTTCTTCTTTTTTTTGGGGGGGGGGGTCAGGGAGAGATCACAAGGGTGGGGTTGGACCTGGGAGGACTGGACAGTGAGTGTGATCTGGGTTCATGACATGCAATTCACAAATAATCAGTTAAAATATTGTGAACCCCCCCCCCCCCAAAAACCAAACAAGATAGAATTCACAGAGGCAGGTTGATCTCTGTGGGTTGGAGGCCAGCCTGGTCTATCTACAGAGTGATCCCCAGGCCTGCCAAAGGTATATAGTGAGAGCCTGTATCACAACAAAACCAACCAGTTCAAGGGCTGGGGTGATTACTTAGTGGATGAAGACCTGCCATGCATGTACATGTATTAGAAAGGTCTTACTTGCATGAGCTGGTCTCTAACTCTGTTCAAGTAATGTTCCTGCCTCAGTCTGCACGCTAGCTGGTAAGCCACACTGCTCAGCCTTCCCGTGCATATAATGTGACACAGTGACCTTCCTGCTTCCTGCTTTTTCTGGAGATTTATTTGGGGGCTTTGTTTGTGGTGCTGGGTGTTGAGATTGGGCTCATGCTTTCTTTACTGCTGGGCTACATATCCTACCCTGATTTTGCTTTTTCAAATATCACCTATTGGAGCCTCTCTTAGGAAATATGGGGACTTGTTTCTTTTGCACCGCCCCCCTCACCACCTCTACAAGGATAATTACATCATAATTTTGGTTATTCAGTTGTTCCAGAAGAATCTGAAATGAGTTAAATTTAATAAAGTTGATTTGAGAAAGAAAAAGGTTTTAGGATTAGGGCAGTATTCCCAGTGAAGTTGGTTCCTTATGCTGTCCCGCACATCCACTACACAGATTACATTTATAGAGAAAAGGAAATACACAGAAACCACCTGATTGGCTGCAATTATTGTTTGCCTAATACGAGCAGAATACAAGAGGCATTTGTCTTGTACAGACAAGGGCTCATGAGTTGGCAGCCTGTGATGGGCTGAAGCTCAACCTCTGTTTAACTGGCTGAAACTCACCTGCAACAGGAATATACCTGAGTTAGCTTGTCGGGAATAAGTGGAGCTGAGTGCTCAGTCCTAAGCAGGACACTTCTACCCTCCCCTTGGAGGCTCATGGAACATTGCGCAAGGTGGTGGCGGAAAGAAAAAACCAGAAGTTGGGGAGAAGAGCCGTGCATGGCTGTATTCTGGGCAGGCACAGCTAGTCCAGCCAAGACTCCTGCAGCGGTGGCTGCCCGCACCGGATCTCCACAAGGCTGGGTCTGCTGACAGTCAGTCAGAGACTGGGAAAGGGTTTATGGGGCTCTAGCCCTCCCTGCTGAACAATCAGCTACTGACAGATCCTATGAAGGGACAGTCCTTGTCTTCAGTCGTGTGCCGACTGAGGAGTTCACCCAGCTCCAGTGGAGAGTTGGAAACCCTCTGCCACACAGATGATCCTGGTTAAATTAAGTGGGCCTCGGGGCTGGGGAGTTGGCTCAGCTGTTGAGAGCGCTTGTTGCTTTTTCGGAGAACCCGGCACCCCCACAGTGGTCCGTAACCATCCACACCTTCAGTTCCAGGGCATCTGATACCCTCTCTGGCCTGCATGGCACCATAGTGCACATACATAAATCCAGGCAAAACACTCATACATATAAAATAAAATAAATAAACCTAAAAAAATTCCAGGGCCCCAAAATGAACAAAAATAACAACAACAACAACAACAACAAAAGAAGTCCTGCATGTGAGACGGGAGCCTGTAGGGAGGAGGGGTAAGAGGGATGGGACGGAGACTGGGGAGTTACAGTCATTAAAAATGTACTTTATATATTGTGCTGGATACTTTTATGTCAACTTGATGCAAGCTGAAGTCATCAGAGGAGGGAGCTTCAATAAAGAAAATGCCTCCAGTCGGGTGGCCGTGGCACATGCCTTTAATCCCAGCACTCAGGAACCAAGCTGAACTCTGTGAATTCGAGGCCAGCCTGGTCTACAGAGCGAGATCCAGGACAGGAACCAAAATTACACGGAGAAACCCTGCCTCGAAAAACCAAAAACCAACCAACCAACCAAACAACATAAAAACTTTTATTATATTTATACATTAGAGCAGTGTGTGTGTGTGTGTGTGTGTGTGTGTGTGTGTATACTTACATAATCACCTGTGCACAAGTACATGGTACATCATGCATGTAGAGGTCAAAGGACAACTTGTGGAGTTGGCTCCTTACCTCCACCATGCATATCTGGGGAACTGAACCCAAGTTGTTAATCTTGGTGGCAAGCCCTTTTATTGGCTGAGCCACCTTGCTTTCCCTCAATAAAAAGCAAACAACTATAGCCAGGCGAGGTGGCTCACATCTCCCTCTCTGAGTGTAAGAAGCTGAGGCAAGAGGACCGCCACGCGTTTGAAGCTGGCCAAAAGTCTCCCCCACTGTCGGAGACTTACTTATGTGTTATTTCCCTAGCAAGACAAATATAGATGAACATAGCTGTTCTCATCTGTAAGAAACAAATACTCCCTTAGTGCATGAGCCGGCTTTTTGGAACCTAGTGCCTATGCTGAGA
>CABHPQ010158239.1:1020-19137 GCA_902168405.1 Peromyscus aztecus | reverse complement strand
AAAAAAAAAAAAAAAAGAGCTCTTCTAGAGGATCCAGGTTCAATTCTCAGCACCCACATGACAGCTCACAGCTGTCTGTTAGTCCAATTCCAGAGGATCCAACACCCTCACACAGACATACATGCAGGCAAAACACCATAAACAAACAAACAAACAAAAACAGTGGTTCTCAACTTCCCAATGCTGCAACCCTCTAATACAGTTCCTCATGTTGTGGTGACCCCCAACCATAAAATTATTTTCATTGAGACTTCGTAACTGTGATTTTGCTACTGTTATGAATTGTAAGGTTTTATCTGTGTTTTCCGATAGTCTTAGGCGACCCCTGTGAAAGGGTTATTCAACCCCCAAAGGGGACGTGATCCATGGGTTAAGAACCACTGGTTTAGAGTCACATCTACTCCCCAGCCCCGTTGTGGTGTGTGACCAAATCCTTCCCCAAGTTAGGAAATGTTAGGAGGAAAGAAGAGCAAGTGAAGAAGGAAAGACAGAAGATTGTTCAGACATGAACATTCCAGCTTCCATTTGCTCTCCTGCAATCCGTGTGCTTCATGGTGCTTCGCGGCAACGGAATCCTAAACTTAAAAAAAAAAAAAAACCACACACACACACAAAACAAAAAAACTGGATGGGGGTGGCGCACGCCTTTGATCCCAGAACTCGGGAGGCAGAGGCAGGAGGATCTCTGTGAGTTCGAGGCCAGCCTGAGCTACAGAGAGAGTTCCAGGACAGACTCCAAAGCTACACAGAGAAACCCTGTCTCAAAACACTAAACAAAGACAACAACAGAATCCCAAGAATCACTTGGCATGCATCCTTTCAGACCACCACTCTGTACTAATATGTAGCCCTCTCAGTTCTTTGGGATGCTCTAGTCTATTTAGACACCCATAGGCAAAAATTACATTTCTTCGTTTTTAAATGATTTGTTTTTATTTTATGTGCACTGGTGTTTTTCCTGCATGTATGTCTGTGTGAGGGTATCAGATCCCCTGGAACTGGAGTTACAGACAGTTTCTAGCTGCCATGTAGGTGCTGGGAATTGAACCTGGGTCCTCTGGAAGAACACCCAGTGCTCTTAACTGAGCCATCTCTGTAACCCCAAAACTATTCTTTTCTTATACAGCTACCCAAAGAAAAAAACAAAAAACCCAGGAATACCCAAAATAGCCCTCATGCCAATGACCTATCAACATGGGTCCATAGAATATCTGGGCTTTTGTAGTCCCTATGGTGAGAGGTTGGTTTGCACACTCGATGTGTGAGCTGGAGGCAAATATTCACACAGCTATCCACACTTTCAAGAGTGCAGCCAGACCAGGAGAGGGAGATGAGGAGACAGAGTTGGGGGAGGAGAGCGGTGGAAAGATGTCAGGTCACACAGCTGTGCCCGCGGAGAGCACAGAGTGGAATCCAGCGGCTCAATTAGAGGAAATTAGTTGTGTTTGTTTCTGTTTCTATGGCAATCAAAGTGCCTTAGATACAGGAAATAGGCCAGGTGGGGAAATAAAGAGACGCACAAATCCCCAGGTTACAACATCTTTAATGGACCTTAAGAAAGCAGGTTGTAATCGCTTCTCGGCCTTTTGGCTAAGATCAAGTGAAGAAAGCAGGTTGTAGCCTTTCTTAGTTAACGGTTATAGAAGCCAGTGGTTTTGTGTACAGCCTCGATTCCAGCATTTGGGAGGTGGAGGCAGGAGGATTAAAGAATCCTCAGCTACAAAGCAAATTGGAGCCTAGCCTAAGCTACATGAGACTCACTCTTAAGAAGGAAAAGAGGAAGAGGACCAGGAGGAGGCAGGGGTGGCAGCTGGGCCACCAAAATGACTCAGTATATAAAGGTACTTGCTGCCAAGCCTGACAACTTGAGTTCCATCCCCAGGACCCACACGGTGGAAGGAGAGAAGTGAGTCCTGTAAGTTGTCCTCTGACCTCCTCATGTGAGCCTTGGAATGAGAGTGTGTGTACATACAATGAATAAGTGTAAGACACTTGAATTCAATGATTTAAGTATTTTTCTTCTGCAATACACTTTTTTTTTTTAAATTTGGTTTTTGGAGACAGGGTTTCTCTGTGTGTGTCCCTGGCTGTCTTGGAACTCCCTTTGTAGACCAGGCTGGCCTTGAACTCACAGAGATCCACCTGCCTCTGCCTCCCGAGTGCTGGGGTGAAAGGCGTCACTGCCGGTGCCCCCTTCTTCTAACCCTAAGTTTAGTTTATTTTGTGTGTCTGAGTACTTGCCTGCATGCATAGACGTGCACCTAGTGTGCACTGGGGCCTGCAGAGCTGAGGAAAGGTGTCAAATCCACCCTCTGGAACTGGAGTTAGGGATGGTTGTGAGCCACCATGTAGGTGCTGGGAACCAAACCTGAGTCCTTTGGAAGAGCAACAAGTACCCTTAACCACTGAGTCATCATCTCCCTTGCCAAGTATACCTAATTTTTTTTAAAGATTTATTGTTATTTTTAATTATGTGTGTGTGTGTGTGTGTGTGTGTGTGTGTGTGTGTCTGTGTGTCTGTGTGTCTGTGTGTATGTGCAGGTGAGTGTAGGTGGGAGGTATCACTTTCTTCTGGAGCTGAGTTACAGAAAGCAGTGAGCCGCCCAGTGCAGGGGCTAGGATCTGAATCTGGGTCCTCTGGAAGAGCAGTATGTGCTTTCAACCACTGAGCTGTCTGTCTCTCCAGCCCCTACAATGCTTCTGTGTTCTCTGAAGAGGTTAAGAACTGTCTTAGCCAGACATGGTGGTGCATGCCTTTAATCCTAGCACTCAGGAGGCAGAGGCAGGCAGAATTCTGTGAGTTTGAGGCCAGCCTGGTCTACATAGTGAGTTCTAGGACTACATAGTGAGACCCTGTCTCAAAAAGCCAAAACCCAAACAACTATCTCTAATAAAGGAGCCTACGCAATGATTTGATTTCTAGAAAGTAGATATAAGTCAAAATGGAGGATTCACGCTTTCCTTCTTGTAGGGATTTACTTCCGCTTTTGAGAATCTGTCTAGATCAGAGGAAAGCATGTCATAGCCATGCCATTGCTGACCTCTGCATCAGTGTCAGCTCACAGGTAAACTGCAGTCTCCTCATTGGGGATTATGTATTCTCAGTTGGCCTCCCTCTTTTGGTGGCTACCCCTCCTACACACTGCCACCAGGGTGCTGCATGGGTCTCCTCTGCCCACAGAAGGCCCACACTACTGTGTGTTTTGCTTGAGGTGGGGGTCTCCCTTTTAGCGGCTGGTCTTGATTTCTAGGTTCAAGCGCCCCTTGAGTAACGGGGACTATGTGTTTGTAGCACTGCCCCTGACAGCCTGCTGGAACCACACAACTGAAGTGCGTCTGGGACCCTCCCCAG
Source organism: Peromyscus aztecus (assembly GCA_902168405.1). Taxonomy (NCBI): domain Eukaryota; kingdom Metazoa; phylum Chordata; class Mammalia; order Rodentia; family Cricetidae; genus Peromyscus; species Peromyscus aztecus. The sequence goes on along the minus strand of CABHPQ010158239.1, from coordinate 15,785 downwards.
TCTATCTTTTTATTCATTTAGTGTTATATTATTTTTTTCTGGAAGAGGGTCATAAAACAGGGTCACATGGCCTCAGACTCACTGTGTAGTTAAGGATCACCTTGAACTTCTCACCATCTTGACTCTGTCTCCCAAATGGTTGGATGACAGGCACACACCTCCATGCTTGGTTTATTGGGTGCTGGGGATCAAACTTAGGATCAGATGCCTTGTGTGCTAGCACCCTGCCAACTGAGCCCCAGGTCCAGCCCTCCACAGTCCATATCCTCACTTCCTAGTCTTCACCGTTCTCTTCCATCTGTGTATTCTCAAGGACAAAGAGCAAAAATGTTCAGGAGCCTCATGCATACTTGTTGACTTGTCTGCTTCCCCATCAGAAAAGAAGTTCCAGGGCTCGAGAGTTGGCTCAGTGGTTAAGAACACTGGCTGTTCTTGAAGAGGACCCAGGTTCAATTCCCAGCATCCACATGGAGTTACACTCCAGTTCCAGGGGATCCAATACCCTCTGGTGCCCTCTGAGGGCACTGCACTTACAGACACACACACACACACACACACACACACACTTAAAAATAAAAATTGTTTTGAAAGAAGAAAAGAGAAGTTCCCTGACAGCAACTGCCTAGGTGATGGCTCTTTCAAGCTATTGCTCTTCCATCCTTCCCCTATCTTCCATTACCGATTAATCATAATTCTAAAAATATTTATTAAGGGAAACGATGTACATGCTCTGAAGGAAAACAAAGTATTTATTGACTGATGATGCCATGTCAGACAACAGTGGCTAAGTTCTTCTCCTGCTAGTGCTGGGGCGCTGGTTCAGTTGGTGAAGTGCTCGCTTCACACTCATAAATACCTGAATCTGATCCCTGCAGCCCACATAAAAGGAACTCGTAATCCCAGTATTGGGAAGGCAGAGACAGGAGAATCCCTGGGACTCACTGGCTAACCAACATAGCCTACGTGGTGATCCCCAGGTCCCTGGGAGGGACCTTGTCTCAAAAAACAAGGTATATAGTCAGGCAGTGGTGGCGCCTGCCTTTAATCTCAGCACTCAGGAGGCAGAGGCAAGTGCATCTCTGAGTTTGAGGTCAGCCTGGTCTACAGAGTGAGTTCCAGAACAGTCAGGGCTACACAGAGAAACCCTATCTTGAAATACAAATAATAATAATAATAATAATAATAATAATAATAATAATAATAATATTTTTAAAAAGGTGTAGGACTATAAGCAGAGGCGAAGTTTCTGTCCTACCTATTTCCAAATACCCAGCAGCCACTTACCAAATTACCACACAGAGGCTTATACTAATTGTGTTTGGCTAATGGTTCAGGCTTATTACTAACTCTTAATCCCAGCATTCAGGAGGCAGAGGCAGGTGGATCTCTGTGAGTCGAGGCCAGCCTGATCTACAGAGTGAGTTCCAGGACAGACTTCAAAACTACACAGAGAAACCCTGTCTTGAAACCCCCCCTCCAAAAAAAAACCCTCTTACATTGAAATTAACCCATTTCTGTTAATCATCTATTTATTGCTGCATGGTCCATGGCTTACCATTCCCTGGCATCTTAATTCTTCAGCGGCTCCTTGTGTCTCCCTTAACTCCGCCCCTCTTCCTCTGAGTCCTTAGTTTGATTCTTCTGCCTGACCTTGTCCTGCCTTGTCATAGGCCAAAACAGCTTTATTATCAGCCAAGGAGAGCAACACACAATCACAGAGTGCAGAAGAACCATCCCACAACACAGGACAGCAAGATGGCTCAGCGGTAAAACATGCTTAGCTTGTTGCACAAACCTAGTGACCTGGGTTCTATTCCCGAAACCCATGATGGAAGGAGAGTCAGTACTCACTTCCATACCACACACCACCACACACACACACACCATATACACAGATATACCCTAATAATAAATAAAATATTAAAACAAAAAGAGAACCAGGTGTGGTGGCACACACCTTTAATCCCAGCACTCAGGAGGCAGAGGCATGCCGATCTCTGTGGGTTTGAGGTCAGCCTGGTCAATATAGAAAGTTCCAGGCCAGCCAGAACTACACAGTAAGACTCTGTCTCAAAAAAAAAGCAAACAAATCAATAAATATGGAGGGCTGGACATTATTTTAGTGATAGAGCACTTATCTAGTAGGTGCAAGGCCATAGGTTCAAAACCCAGCACCACTAGTAAACAAAATATAACTGACTAATCATAAAGACAGGAAGAACAAGGCTACTCTTCCCCACCAAAGTGCCCACCCCCAGTGACATCCTTCCTCCAGCAAAGTTCTGTCTCCTAAGGGTCCCACAACCTCCCCAAACAGAACCACTGGTCAGGAACCAAGTGTTCAGGTGTATGAGCCTGTGGGGAACATTTCTCATTCAAACCCCAACATCAAGTGAGCATTCTTACCCATTGAGCCAAATTCCATATAAATTTCCATATAAATTATTTATTTATTTATTTATTTATTTTTCCATATAAATTTTATAATAAACTTGCCTATACTTAAAGGAAATTTTGCTGGGGTACTGACTTTATTCAAAAGCATTTTATTTATTTGGATTCTACTGAACACTTCGGCACACTCTCTCCAAACAATTCCACATACTGTCTTAGCACGTGTTCTTTAAACTTCATTGTAATCCTCACCACTTATGGGAAAACTGAGGCATGGATAAATTAAATAATTTGTTTCATGTCACCTTGCTAGCAAGTGGCAGAGGTGGGATTTGAACCAAGGTAGCCTGATTCTAGAAAGTACACTCTCATCCTCCTTGCTACTTCTCTTTGAATATAATGATTTCACTGGAGAAATTTTGTCATTTGGGTATGGTGGCACATGCCTGTAATTCTAACAAACAGGAGGCTGAGACAGGAGGATCTGTTAAGAGGTATCCTCAGCTTCAGGTTAGGTCAGCTAGGGTTACATGAGAACATGTCTCAAAAGAAAAAAAAAAGCCTTTCTGGGAGCCACAGATTATGGCTATTATGATGCACACATGACCAAGTCCAAAGAACCACACCATATCACTGCCTGGAGGACCAGCCTCTAGGCAGCACAGAGCTCGAAGGGAAATCCACAGTGTGGCGAAGCTACGACTTTTCTATCTGAGGGGTTTTAAGGGAAAAGACACTCACACTCTTGATGGTTTCATTCTTATTCTCAACATGCAGTTCTCCCCTGTCTTCTTATAGCTTATGTATCCTAACAAAACTCTTACAGGCAATATAGGAGTCATAAAAAAGTTGCATTCCTAGACAAAGACATGCCTAAAAACAGAGACATCCCAGCCACTCTCATGCAATTTGTCAAAGTAGCCTGCCATGAGCAAACAAGGAGCATATTTTCTCAGCCAACTCTTTTAATTGACAGGATGTAAATTGTAATTATAAAGAAAGAATCAAGCCAGGTGGCGGTGGCACATGCCTTTAATCCCAGCACTCAAGAGGCAGAGCCAGGTGGATCTCTGTGAGTTTGAGGCCAGCCTGGTCTACAGAATGAGATCCAGGACAGGCACCAAAGCTACATAGAGAAACCCTGTCTTGAACAAACAAAACAAAAACAAAACAAAACAAAAAAGAAAAGAAAGAAAGAATCAATTACTTTATTATCTATCTTGAGAGGTAATCTTATAAGGAATCATAAACCTAAACTACTGAAAAGTCCAGAGGGTGAGAAAATTGTGTATTTATAACCTATACTTTTGAGTGTAATAGCCGATTTTGACCTGATGCCCTGGATATTCTAAGGCAGTGGGAAGGTAATTCACCTAACTCATGACTATATAAACATTTTTAACTAACACTCTATAATTGGGAATCATAAACTCCAAATTCTCTTTAGGTCTCCAAGATGCCTGGTGAGTGCTGGGTTTTTGGACAAAGAGAGCTAAGGGTGTTGCAGATTCTCTGATTCAGGATAGATTACCAAATATCTTCTAATATCAGTTCAGCTGGCACTTTCCACGATACTATGACCAAAATGCCTAAAACTTAAAGTGTATTTTCTGCCCTCTATGTAACTTCTGATTATCCAAGAACACCTGCAGCCCTCATTTCGGGCTATAGAGGCAAGTTATTTTCTGTAGCCTTGACTAGTCAGAATTTATTTCACAAATTGAGGTCAGGATTGGGTGTAATCATTTGCCAGCTAGCAATAATTGGGTTATTTTGCATTTACAACCTAGCCAGACCGTACAGCTGTATATCCTTGTGAACTAAAGATTGGGAATGTTTATCTTAAAAACCATTAGCATGGCATCTGATATAATGTAAAGTTATTTTGAAGTTTTGTATCAGCTAGGGGTTCTCAGCAATAAAGTTAAAGGAATTTGAGCTAGCCTGGCTCCTGGACTCAAATATTTTCCTAAATCATAAATCTGAGCTGTGATCCAGAGCAGCGCCAAAGGGGCTCTCAGGCCCCATAGAACAATAGGCCTTAGCTATGAAACATATCCTCGTATTTATTTTTATTCATCTAAACGCTGTGTCAATTAGACAATACAGCTTAAAGAGGAAATCATCTTCCTGGCCACCCACAGATATAAATGCCCAGTGGATCGTGATGTAGCCATGAGATAAACATACTACAATACAGGCAGTGGGGAATTCCCCCACACCCAATTCAACCAATGTTAGATGTTGGAGAAAAATAGCAACAGCAGCATGCAAAGGCACAGAAGAAACAAAAGACATTCTGGAGTCTGTATTCTCTCACACCCTTGCTTAAATGAGACATTCCCATCAGAGAGTTTTTCTTCTGGTGAGCTGATGCCTGGACTTCAACTGCCACCTGCGGTTCCTCCGACACAGCCACCGGCAGCACCATATGCACCAATTCCCCTAAATAGCACAGAAATAGCATCAAGAAACCCCAGTCACAAAGCTTTGAATCTTTGAAGGGGGTTGACCTGGAATTTCTGAGGACCTTGTGTTTTGTCAAGAAGAGAAAGAAGGGCCTGGAGAAAAAGCCAACAATGTCAAGGCCATGGGCACTGGGCCAGGCCTGCATGATGCCTTAGGAGATGAAGCCCAAGATGCCAAAATTCCAACTGCAAACTCTACCAACTTGCTTTCATTGCCCACCCCACGCTTGGGAAGCTGCTTTGTGACTAGGATTTTAAGGGCACCATGCCACAGGCTCAGCCAACTGAAGACCAAGGCCCAATCTAAGGCTGCTCCAGTTCATTTCAGGCTTCAGCTCCATCTCCAGTCAGGCTCCAAAAGGTGTCCAGGACTCTGTGAAGGCCCCATAATAAAGCTCTCTGTCTCCTCATGTGCCAATAAATGAACTGGGTGACAACCTCCCTCAAAACACACAGTGTAGACAACTGGTTTCCTAAATGTTTTTACAAATGAACTTGAGGCAAGGGGGAAAAAAAACTACAAAAATACATCCAGAAATTTTTATTAAGCCAGATATGGGATTACACACCTGTCATCTCAGCACTTGAATGGCAGAGGCTAGAGGGAGGATCAGGAGTTCAAGGCCATCCTCAGGTGTGTACTATGTTGAATGTTAGCCTGGGCTACATGAGGTCCTGGTAAAAGAAAAAAGAAAAAAGAAAAAAAGAAAAGAACAACTTTAACCCTGTTTAGTCTGGAGTGGTGACTCATGATGAACTCCTAGCAGTTGGGAAGCAAATTAAAGGATTGGCCACTAGTTCAAGGCCAGCTGGGGCTACAAAGGAAGGACCTGTCTCAAAAAAAGAAAATGTTATTGTTTGCTTCTCATATCCCAGGGACTGTTCTAGATGCTCGTATGACAACCATGAGTAAAATAAGATTGAGAAATGAATGAAACAAAATTGCTGCTCTCATGGAGCTTATGTTGCAGAAGGCAGCAGAAGCTTCCAGTATGAGTGTAAGAAGTATTGTTTTGTTTAAGTACTTTATTGTTCGATTTATGTCGGGAACACAGCTATTCTCAGTCATCCATGCTGGGGTTTTACCCAAATGATATGCCTATTCATTAGACAGAAATATGCACTGCAGTTCTGCAGACTGGAAAATCCCGTGGTTGGTAGACAAGAACTGGGAAGACCCAGGACATAGTGAGCCAGTCCTTCGAGGTGGCAGAGCTGTCTAGACACCAGCTCTCGTGTGGTTTGAAATCAGACCACACCTGTGCCCAGCAGGTATTCAAGGGACTGAGAAAAATAGGAACATATGCAAACTGCTTGAGCATTTGCGCAGACTCTGAGAATGGACTCAAACCAACTCACGACTGGGCTAGTGACAGAATGATCGTATTGTCTTTACACTATCTTCTAAGAAATCTTTTTTTATTGAAATACACTATACACATAGAAAGTACTAGGATTGTAAGGGCACCACGCCACAAATTTCACTAGTGGAACCAGCACCCAATCAAAGAAACAGAACATACTGGTCTTCCAAGAGTCCTCGTGTCCTCTTTAGTCACTAGCCTCAATGACAGTTGTTTTGTTCAAACATCATCTTCTAATGTAGCCCTGATGGTTGGGTACCAATATGTATTCCAGGCTGAGGCAACCACCCTGCCTCACTTCCCTAGTGCTGAGATTACAGGTGTGGACCGCCATGGCCTGGGGTCTCACCATCAATGTCAGTCATCAGAGATTCATTGTAATATTTGTGAGGGTCAGAAGAAATAGAACCACAGAGAGGGTCTGCTTTCCTTGGCTCAACATTATGTTTGCGAGATCCACTCTGTTGTTACAGGAAGCTGTGACTTGTTCATTCATGTTGAGTGTGCTATCCTACTGCGTGAAAACACCTTCATTCTCCTGCACCTGGACTTGGAGGCTGTTTCCCAAAAGTCGTCCATGCCAATAACACTGCTGAGATCATTCTGGTGTAGCTCGGTGGTGGTGGTGATTGTGGTGATGGTGGTGATTGGTGGTGATGGTGGTGATGGTGGTGGTGGTGATGGTGGTGGTGATGGTGGTGATGGTGGTGGTGGTGATGGTGGTGGTGATGGTGATGGTGGTGGTGATGGTGGTGATGGTGGTGGTGGTGATGGTGGTGATGGTGGTTATGGTAGTGATGGTGATGATGATGGTAGCAGCAACAGCAGCAGCACATGCCCTTCGATCCCAGCACTCAGGAGGCAGAGGCAGGCAGATCTCTATGCTTTCGAAGCCAGCCTGTTCTACAGAGCAAGTTCCAGGACAGCCAAGGCTACACAGAGAAACCCTGTCTTGAAAAACAAAAAACAAAACAAAAGAGCATTTTCATGCATAGTTTGGGGGAACAAATGCACACAAAATCCCATGTTGGTTATGGTCCTAAGAATGAAATTGCTGAGTCTCAGGGATATGTATGATTTGACCACTTTTAGTGGATATTATTACTTTTCCAAAGTTATATGATTGTTTTATATTGCTTTTAAAAATGTTCTTCTGGGAGGGCTGGAGAGATGGCTCAGTGTTTACATTTTTTTTTTTAATCTTAGAAACAAAATTTATAATGTTCTTTTGTTCTCCTTTATAAATGTAAATGTTTTTTAAAATTCTTTTTAACAATTTTTACTTTACTATTACTGTGTGTATATGTGTACATGATGTATGTACGTGTGTGGCAGTCAGAGAACAACTTTGTGGAGTTGGTGTTCTTCTTCCTTAATGTGGGTTCTGGGGACCCTACCGATGTCAGGCTCCACGGCCAGTTCCTTTATTATTTGGTCGTGCCCCAGCCCTCCACTGGTGACTGATCATCCAGTATGAACAAGTGTGGCTCATTTACATCAAGTATCATATTTAATCTTCGCAAGAGCCCTCTGGGACATATTTTTATCACCTCCTCTCTATAGGTAAGGCAGATTAGAGAAGTGAAGCGAGCCGTCCAAGTGACTGGCAGAGTCTCCATCCAAACTTAGGTCTAAGGCAGGAGTGTGAGGTTTTGTCAGTTTTTATGCATACATAATTTCTAAATTAAATGGATCTCATGAGCATATAGTATCTTTGCATCTGATTTCAATTAAGTCAAATATATTTGGTGCCTGCTACATACTGAAAACATTTGTAGGATTCAAGCTCATATTAATTTACTTTTTCTAAATATTCCACCAGCTTCCCTGGTTAGGAGGCAACTGTGTTTGAATGAAATGTTATTTATTTATTTATTTATTTATTTATTTATTTATTTATTTATTTATTTATTTGTGTGTGTGTGTGTATTTTAGACAGGGTTTCTCTGTGTAGCCCTGGTTGTCCTGGAACTCAGTCTGTAGACCAGGCTGGCCTCAAACTCAGAGATCTGCCTGCCTCTGACTCTGAGTGCTGGGATAAAAGATATGCACTATTACAGCCCAGCTTACCTTTTTTTTTTAAGTTAATTTCTTTTTTTATGTATATGAGTATATGAGTGTTTGTCTGCATGTATGTATGTGCACCACATGCATGTCTGGTGCCCACAGAAGCCAGAAGAGGGCAATGATTTCCTGGAACTGGAGTTAGAGATGGTTTTAAGCAGACACGTGAGTGCTGGGAAGTGAACCCAGGTCTTCTGCAAGAGCAGCGAGTACTTTTAACCACTGAGCCATCTCACCAGCCTGTTGAATGAAGTCCGGCTTGGGATGATTATAGGAGAGATAAACAGAAACTTGAGTGTGTGGATATCAGGATACTAGTTATAGTTTGGGGGGTACTTTCTGGGGAGAGGTGAGAGGGTCAGGAGGGAGAGGAAAATGGCTTAGAAGAGAGAGGCAGGGAAGGCACTTGGCTCTCTTTTGATTTCTGTTGCTCTGATAAAACACTGACCCAAAGAAACTTGGGGAGGGAAGGGTTTACTTCGGTTTATACTTCCGGGCAACAGTCTATCACTGAGGGGAGTCAGGCAGGAACTCAAGGCAGGAACCTGGAGCAGAAACTGTGAAGGAAGACTCCCACTGGCTCTCACTTGCTCACTTACGGCTCATGCAGCTAATTTTTTTTTTAAATACAACCCAGGCTCACCTGTCCTGGGGCCTTTAGTAGGCTGGGGCCTCTCACATCAATCATCAGTCAAGACGATGGCTATAGGCCAACTTGACTGAGGCAGTTCTTAGCTAAGGTTGTCCCTTCCCAGTGACTATAGGTTATGTCAAATTGACTATAAAAAACTAACCAGTACATTCTTCAAGAGGGAAGCCTGCAAAGCCTTTCTTTAAAAAACGAACAAAAAACACTACATTTATATTTACTTTTTGTGTGTTTGTTTTGAGACAGAGTTTCTCTGCGTAGCCCAGACTATCCTGGAACTCTTTCACTGTAGACCAGGCTAGCCTTGAACACACAGACATCCACCTGCCTTTGCCTCCCAAGTGCTGAAGTTAAAGGTGTGTGCTAGCACTGCCCAGCTCTTTATTTGCTTATTTTGTGTGCCTTTGCACATGTGCCCACAAGTACCATAGCCTATATGTGGAGGTCAGAAGACAACTTGGAGGAGTCAGTTCCCAGGGATTAAACTCAGGTTGTTGGCCTTGGCAGCAGAAGCTTTTACTCACAGCCTCTGCAAATTCTTTCCATCAGAGCCATCCAGCTCTGGAAGGCCAAAGAAAGCAGAATGAACGCGAGGCACGTCGGCCAACCTGGCAGGGCTGGGCTGTTGAGTATGTAAACACTCTGGGTGACCAGTGACGGTGACGTAGCTGGCTGCCTCAGCCCCAGTCACTCTAGGCTGAGAGATGCCAGCTCCCTGGTAATGCAGCAGACTCTTGTGACCCCATGCCGGGAGTGGGGGTGACTAAGCCCCAGGTGACATAGCAGCACTGCCACAAGAAGCAATGTCGTTCTGAGACTCCTGTCCTGGAGTCCCGTGGCTGGGTGGCCCAGGGGGCTGCAGGAATCCTGAGGAAGAGAGATGACTATACATCACTGCTCTAGTCAAGAACAGAATGGTCCAAAGTTCTGCTCTCTGGCCCAGCTCCCAGCATAGCCAGTGCCTAAGAGTGTCCAGTTATTTGGACAGTTCCAACTCTTCATCCTAGCCTACTCATGGCCCAGTGTTCAGTTTCCTTTTGCCCCTCAGTTTCAGATGGCCCACAGTGGCCCTGCTCATGATTAAGACTGAAATAGACGGCCTGCTTTGCATGCCAGCTCAACCTGTATTTCAGTTCTTGTTTCTTTGAAAAGGATCTGTAAGGAGGACAGCATGAAATGTCAGGTTCCGGTCTGGTATTCCCCACCCTTACCTTCAGCCTCAGAGCCTGACTTCTATGGGATTCCCGTTCATGCCAGGGCGCCCTCCCTACATGCTAAGGAGCTCTGATTCACAAGTAGCTGGATGACTGGTGATGTCATGGTGCTGTGAGATCACACCTTTCCCCTTCCATGGTCTGGTTAAAAACTAAATCACTTAGTCCAGCCCAGCCTCACTTAAACATGCCTATTAAAGACAAGAAACTACCTAGAACCATGTGCACATTTTCTCACTCATTTGTTTCAGAGCTGGCTAGCCCGTGCTAATATATTAAGCCCTACCTGATTAAGACATGTTATATTTACTTTTTCTTTTCCTTGCATAAGTAGACGGGGGCTGCTCATCTGCCCTCTACAGTCTTGAAATCTTTTCCAAACTCAAGACCACGTGGGTCTTTATCACTGTGTAAGATGCAGAGAGTGGAGTTGGAGGTTTGTTTGTTTGTAGACAGGGCCTCAGTTATCCCAAGGTAGTTGAAGATAGCCTGTAACTCCTGAGCCTCCAGTCTCTGCCCTGAGAGCTGAGATTATGTATGTACACTATCATACCTGGTTTCAGTGGTTCTGGGGATCGAACCTAGGGCTTCTTACACGTTAAACATGCACTCTATCAAGAAAGTCGCATCCCTTGCCCACCTTGGAGATTTATAAATGCTTGGAAATTCTTAAGAAGGGCTCTACTTGTCTGTCACCCTTCCTAGCTATCGGAGCTGCTCAGAGAAGGCTGATGTCCCTTTCAGAGTGGATAGTTTTATCCTGAACCCCTTTTTTTCACCCCTCTTTTCTCTGAAGAGCCCCTTTCCAAAAACCTATATATTACTTACAGAAGTTTATATGTATCTACTTTATCCAGAAAGTCTCTTTTCATATCATGAGGGGCAGACCCATATACGCTGAGTCAGGTGTGTGAGGGAAGCGATAGACTCCAGAGTAATTGATCAGATTTATAATATATATATATTTATATATATAGAGAGAGTATCAAGAAGCCCACTTTTAAAAAAATGAGCTTGAACAGTTCACAAAAGAGGAAACATAGTGTGCTGAAAGACACGTGGGAAAAAGTTCTACTTCAGTAGTAACAAAAGAAATGCAAATTTTAAAAAACCCAGGTACCATTTTCATCTATAGAACTTGTACAAAATTTTTTAAAAGAAAAAGAAAGAAAAAAAATCCAGTAGCAGCAAGCATGCAGTGCAGTGGCCATCCTCACACAGTGCAGTGGCCATCCTCACGCAGTGCAGTGACCATCCATCCTCATGCAGTGCAGTGGCCATCCTCATGCAGTGCAGTGGCCATCCTCATGCAGTGCAGTGGCCATCCTCATGCAGTGCAGTGGCTAACTTCATGCAGTGCAGTGGCCATCCTCATGCAGTGCAGTGGCTAACTTCATGCAGTGCAGTGGCCATCATGCAGTACAATGGCTAACTCCATGCAGTGCAGTGGCTAACTTCATGCAGTACAGTAGCCATTCTCATGCAGTGCAGTGGCCATCCTCACGCAGTACAGTGGCTAACCTAATGCAGTGCAGTGGCCATCCTTATTCAGTGCAATGGCCATCCTCATGCAGTGCAGTGGCTAATCTCATGCAGTGAAGTGGCCATTCTTACCTCTGCTAGCAGGATGGTGTGTTGTGGAATAATATTTTTGTACTCTGAAGATGTGTCTTTGCTAAGGTGCCTTCTGGTTGGTTTAATAAAGAACTGAATAGCCAATAGCTAGACAGGAGAGAATAGGTGGGAGTTCTGGGGAGAGAAAGGAACTCAGGGTTAGAAGCTGGCATGGCAGGAGATGCCAGTGAGACATGGAGGGAGTTGGACATACAGAACATACAGAATGGAGGAGAGGTAAAGAGCCACGTGGCAGAATACAGATTATTAGAAACAGCTTAATTTAAGTTATAAGAGCTAGTTGGGAACGATCCTAAGATAAAGGCGAAGCTTTCATAATTAATAATAAGTCTCTGTGGAAGTCCAACAAGAAAGCCTCTCAACAATGGTGAGTGGGTACCACTTTCAGGAAAAATGCTTGGAAACAAATAGCAACTCTCTTCCTGTTAGATTGTCATAAGAAAATGACCCAAGATATGTACAAAGGTTTACAAAGATGTGATGTTATTTATAAGACCACTCAAGTGGAAACAAAGTTACATATGAAAATAGACTCTTATTATTATATTTTTGGTTGTGAGCCTAGCCTTTAACAGCTGAGCCATCGTTTCCAGTCTGACTCTTATTCAAATAAGAGTATTATCTGAATTATTTAAACATTTAATAATATTAATTATACTTTAATGTTCTGGTTAAATATGCTAAAACATATTCTCCCAGAAGAACACGTGTGAAATCATTAAGAAAGATGTTTTAGCTGTGTATGGGGGCACACGCCCTTAATCCTAGCACTCAAGAGGCAGAGGCAGGCAAATCTCTGGAAGTTCAAGGACAGCCTGGTCTACACAGAGCTCCGGGACAGCCAGGGCTACGTAAAGTTTTAACTTGGTATGATGATATACTCCTTTAATGTCAGCATGTGGGAGACAAGGGCTGATGTATCTCTGTGAGTTGAGGTTAGCTTGGTCTACAAAGTGAGACTCTGTCTCAAAATAAAGAAGAGGTGGGTCCTGGGAGCAAACTCAGGTCTCCAGTCCTGGTGACAGGCATGTTTACCCACTGAGCTATATCATCTGCCCCAAGAACCATGTTTTTGAAGTTTCTAATACCGTGAAAATATGCTTTTTTTTTTGTTGTTTGTTTTCTTTATTAAGACAGGGTCTCACTATGTAGCACTTGGCTAGCCTGGAACTCACTATGTAGACCAGGCTGGCCTCAAACTTATAGAGATCCACTTGCCTCTATCTCTAAGTACTGGGATCAAAGGCCACCATATCCATTGGAAAACCACTTTTATAAAAATAATTTTTTTATCCCTCCGTGGTCTCTGCCTCAATTCCTGCCTTGGTTTCCCTTGACGATGGACTGTGAGCCGTGATCCAAATAAACCCTTTCCTCCCCAGAAAAAAAAAAAAAAAATTTTTTTTTTTCCTGAGACAGGGTTTCTCTGTGTAATAGCTTCTGGCTGTCCTGGATCTCACTCTGTAGACCAGGCGAGCCTCAAATTCACAGAGATTGGCCTGCCTCTGCCTCCAGAGTGCTGGGATTAAAGGTGTGGGTGCCACCACCACCCTGACCTACGGTATTAAATTTTTATTCAATGTCATAATTATTTTTCTATTGTTGCAAAGAGACACCATTACAAAAGTAAAAGAAAGTACTTAATTGGAGGCTTGCTTACAGTTTCAGAGAGTGAGTCCATGATCATCACCGTGAGGAGCAGACAGGTATGGCACAGAGCAGTAGCTGAGAGCTTATATATTTTTGTTTTATTTTGTTTTTCAAATAACAGAGTTTCTCTGTGTAGTCCTGGCTGTCCTGGAACTCACTTTGTAGACCAGGCTGGCCTCAAACTCAGAGATTCACCTTCCTCTGTCTCCCGAGTGCTGGGATTAAAGATTTGCATCACCATGCCTATATAAGAGCTTATATCTTATCCAAAAGTTGGAGGCAGAGAGGAGAGAGAGAGAGAGAGAGAGAGAGAGAGAGAGAGAGAGAGGTCTGGCATGGGTTTTTGAATCCTTATAGTCCATCCCTAGTGACACACCTTCTCCAATAAGACCATGCTTCAAGTCCTTCCCAAAACAGTTCCACCAACTAGGGTCCAAGCATTCCAATATATGAGCCAATGGGAGCCCTTCTCATTCAAGCCACCTCATTCATATAAAGACTTTAAAAGTCATTTTTTATTGCTGTCCTTTTTCATGTCTGTAGACCGATATAATGAAGTCTTCTTTTTTTATTTGGACCAAAAGCTAAATATTGAGGTAACAGTTTAACTTGGGGTTCTTGGCCAATAAGGCCCCACACTCTGCCCTGGGTTGCTGAGTCTTTAGGTCCCCATGTGAGCATCTCTCTCTACTGCCAACCATGGACGGTCAGCTGCAGGTTTCATTTGAGCTATGATTCGGAAAGATGACTCCAGAAACAATAAAAACAAGCTCACTGTTGACCTCAGCAAATGCCAAGCAGCAGTTTAGGAACAATACAGAAAGCCAGCCATCTTGAGTGCTTCCCAGTGCTCAGTGGGAATAATTGCACTCAAGTCTGGTGGGGGAGAAGGTCACCAAAGCCATACATGCAGGCCGATTGTGCCATGACACACGAGGACAAGGCAGAAGGGTTAGCACAGGACAGGAGACTGTCCCGGGCGGGGACCTAGTTTAGATTGAATGGAGGCACCGGCGAGGTGGATGGCCTAAGGAAAAGCCTCTAAAGGCTGCTATTGAATCTAAAGATAGGTAAGGGTTAAACAGCAAATCATGGGTAGAATCCTGGGCAGACTAAAAAGCATGGCCAACATAAGAATATTGCATAGATTTTTTTCTTTTTCTTTTTTTTAAGCATTTAGCAAAAGCCTTTGTCCAGTGTTTAGAGAGTTCAAGGAAATAATTAAAAAAAATGCTGATATTCCTAGGAGTCAAAAGGTGAGGTCAGCTGAGAATAGAAAGCGAGGAGATGGAAGTTACCTAAGTCGGGGGGGGGGGGGGGGGGGGGG
>CABHPQ010158238.1:0-12610 GCA_902168405.1 Peromyscus aztecus | reverse complement strand
TGGGATACCATGGCCTGGCCAGCTGGGGTTCCCCACTCATGCAAATTAATAACAGTAAATATGATCAAATTAATTCTATTAAGTTCTCAAAAACATTAAAAGTTGAGGAAAAACACCATTTTGCCCACAGATATAGTGGTTTCATATATACTGAGTAATCTGTCTGACTCCATTTTGAAGGCAGGGACCATTATGCTGTATTGTTAAAAATAATATTTATTGTAAGAGCTGAGTTTCATTTTTTAAAGTCCATTTCCTGGAGCCTGACATGCTCCAACCCACAGCCTTGACTTATTTTTGAGAACACCCTAACCCTTCCTAATTTCCCTCCTAATCACATGTGGACTGACTGCAAAGTGTTTTTTGAGATTTTTTTTTCTGTACTTCTTGTTCATTAGCAACCTCTAGCTTGCCCCTACACAATTCAGAAAGCCCCATTCCTGTCTCTCTACTCTCTCTAAACCCTGCCTGTTCAGAGAGTCTCCCATTAAAGGAACTGCGCCAAAAAGCCCAGTTCCGCATTCTTGGCGGCTACTGCAGCTTCCAACCCTGAAGTTGCCAGCCGCCCAAGTCTCCACCTAAAGTACTCAGCTTTTGACTTACTTGGGCACAAACCCAGTTTGTGGGGGGACATATCATCACCCTTCACTTACAACCTATAAAGTCTCCCTGCTTTAGTGCTTTAATTCAGGGGTGTGGCTTCTCTAGCCTGGGTCTCTGGGACTGGAGAAACTCTTGTGGGAGTTGCTTTGCTCAAATAAACCTGTTGTTATACTTTTCCAATTTGGCTTGATCTGCCTTACTGCATTGGTAGAGAAACCTATTATGGGGGCAGAAAACCTATTACTTCTTATTGTTCCATTGTTTCTCTTCTGTAAACATGCTTTGCAACTACTTTATGATCTTACTCCTTAAAATGGGTTCAGAGCTGCTCTCTTTAAATCAACTTAGGAGGCAGTTGCTGGACAGCTCTTGGGTGAATCCCAACAAAAATCAAAAGTGCTTCAAGTTTGGCTCAATTGTGGTAGTGGTCTTATTCTTGCCCAATGGGATTAACAATACCTCAAGTAACATTTTTAAAGGCTTCTTTGCAGTATGTAGTAGCACACACTTCTAGTCCCAGCACTTCGGCAACAGAGGCAAGCAGATGTCTATGAGTTTGAAGCCAATCTGGTTTATCTAGCAAGTTCCAGGATAGCTACATAGTAAGACCCTGTCTCAAAGAAAAAAAAATGTGTAGCTCTTTCTTTCAAGGATGTGCCTTTGGCAGTGGTCCCCTTGCTAGCATGTGTTTCTACATCCCAATAGAGGAAATATTCTTTGATCCCCTCAGGAAGAGAAGCAGGGGAAGTAAACAGGTCATGAAGTGAGGCATGCATTCATTTTGATAGTACATAAGCCATAATAGAATCCATGTTTCAATAAACTGACCAAAGATACTCTCAGAGCTACTTACAACAGCCTAAGCAAGCACATTAAATATGGACTCTTCAGCAAGTGTAGACATTTAACTCCATATAGCATAGTGATATCTTCTCCTTGATCTGATTTTATGAAAATTCATTCCCATGTAGATTCTCAAGCCTTGTGAACTATAAATTAGCAAATTCTTGCAATTACTTTGGGTGTATGAACCATTTTCTCCAGAATCAGACTTTGCTTTTGTTCCAGGCTTTGCTTATGCATGATTCTAACTTTGAATCTTCAGATAATGGTAGGCTAGATTGTTCTGATGGGTGGGGTGGGTTGCTTTCACTAGTAAAGCAATGAGACTTGAATGCTTCAGACTCTATTCTTTTCAACCACTGCTAAGTATTCATTCCAGGGAGCCAGTGAAGCTATGACCCTAACTTACACAGTCATTCATAAGAAGTGTTGAGAACAGGTTTCAGTACTGCAACCATGGAGCTAGAACTGAGAACCTTTTAGAGGAATAGTTATAGAAGTCTTCTGATACTATGACCATGGCTTTAGCCAACCAAAACTTTTAATACCTGTGAGCACTCCAGGGCACTTACAAGAAGTAAATGCTGATCATGGTGCCAGTAAAATCTACCCCAGCATGATACCGGTGGCAACAGCCACATAGTTCTGTAGACACTTTATTGTGACAGGGCATAGAGGAGTTTCCAATAGTAATTTTGAAGCTCCAGTGTCTGGTATGGTTAATTTCTGCTGACAAGGAGTTCAGCATTGCATTTAGACCTAAGGTCACAGATGGTGATCCTCCTTCTTCCTGTCTTTTCACTCCTAGGAAAACCCTGAGCTTTGTGCATGCCAGGTAAGCTTCCACCACTGAGCTACACACAGTTTCATAGAAAACTATTTTGTAGGGTTACATGCTGGACTCACTTACAGAACAAATTCCTGTATGTTTTTTAGAACCAAATTAGAAGCCCAAACCAGACAAGTCATTAAATAGACTATATTATAAAGAATTATTCTATCTGTACCTATATAATGTGATACTCACATTTTGATTTTATTTTATAAATTTTCAAAACAATTTTCAGATATTATAATTCATTTCCCTAAATATTCCAGTACATCTCTGCTTTTTTTGTATTGTAATTTTTGCATGCCAAGCATTTCTGGCTTTAGTAATTATATATTAATTACATGTAACAATTGATTTCTTCATGTTATTTTTATGCATGTAATTATTTTGATCATGTTCACTCCTTTTACCCCTATTACCTGCTCTTGTCTTTTCTCTTCTTCTGCTGACCCCTTTTGATTCCCTCCTGCTTTCATGGGTTAGTTTTTGTGACCCAGTGAGATATTGGAGCTACCTACAGAAGCATGGTGAAAAGCTACCTACAGCATGGGTTGCTTATCTGTAGCTACTCCAGCTCCAGGTACTCATTAACCACCCACTGCTCCTCAAGAAGGTATATGGCCTCATGAGTCCCTCTTCCCTCATGACTACATACCAAAAATCAAAAAAATAAAAAAAGTTAAAATTAATTTTTATCAGTTAGTTCAATAATTCAAAATATAGTCCATATTAAAAAGTGCTTTGTAATTCTTTTTAGTTTTTAAAATCCAGAGTCTATTCAAGTTTTGCAACTCCCATTTGGATGCTCTGCCTCTGTAGGAAGCACAGCCTAGAGTAAGCATTGGAGAAACATGAATTGTTAAGCACACAGGCCTACTTTCTTCAATGGAAGGAAGAATGACCTCTGGTCACCTGGAATGCTAGAGTAAAAGTCGTCAGACAACCTGGTGATCATTTGCTGTTTTATTAGTGGCCAGCTTCCATCTGAATTTGCCCCAAATCCTGATAATTGTTTAGGCCCCAATATTGAGCTTTTTCTCTCAGTGAATTAAACTCATCCTTATGAAGGAGATCCCATGTACAATGCAGCCCCCACCATAGAGTCAATCCTTATGCTTATTACAAAATCTTCTTTTCTAGCCCTTGACCTTCCTTGAGCACTGCTTCCCAGTTAACAGAACTCATTCTTATGATAAAGATCTCAGCTAGTTTGCTATAGTCATGTATTCTGTGAGGGAATTTCAATGTAGCTGTCTCCAAAGTTTTGTTAGGAGAATTGTCATGTAGAGACATTTCCCCTAAAGTTTTACTGTGTTTAAATATGTAAGAAAAGTAAACCACAGGATCAGGCTCTCTGGAAGTTTTGTTCTAGTCTAACTGTCCAGCTGTACTGAGTTTTTGTTCTCACCTCTTTACAGTTTGTTTTCCTTCTGACTGATTCCATCAGGGACCTCCAACATCAGGCACCTGAATGTAGGGCACACAAGCCTTTGAGAAATAGGGAAAGTTTTCTTTAAATAGAAATTAAGGGTTAGAGAATCTCAGTTCTCTCACTGTGTATGCTACAGAGGGCAGAGATGGAGAAGTAATCCAAACCCCTTGGAAGAGCCCAGAAGATTGTTAGTGAGTTTCAAACAATTGGACACTGAGTTATTTATACTGTTGGAATTTGATTTTGCTTTGTTCAGATTGTGACTATTCCCTGGTTATTCCCTTTTGAGAAAATATTTAACTTAATTTTTATTTTCACAGGAGCCCATTTTGAAAAGAGATTTTTGGATTTTTAAAAAGATTGGATATTTTAAAGAGGCTAAACTTTTTAAAAAATTATTTTTTTCCCTGCCTGATCACACTTTCCCCTCCCTTCCTCCTCTCCTCCCAGTCCCTTCCCCCAACACCCCCCATACACTCCTCCTTTCTCTTCAGAAAAGGGAAAGTTGTAGTAAGACTAGACAATTCCTCTTCTATGAAGGCTGGGTGATGCAACCCAGTAAGAGAAAAGGGTTCCCAAAGCAGGTAACAGAGTCAGAGACAGCCCTGCCTCCACTGTTAGGAGTCCCACAAGAAGACCAAGCTACACAACTATAACAGATGTGCAGAAGGCCTAAGTCAGTCCCATGTAAACTTTCTGGTTGTTGGTTCAGCTTCGTTGAGCCCCTATGAGCCCATGTTAGTTGATTCTGTGGGTTTTCTTGTGGTTTCCTTGGTCCCTCTGGCTCCCATAATCTTTCTTCCCTTCTTTTACTGGATTCTCTGAAGTCCATCTAATGTTTGGCTGTTTCCATCAATTGCTGAGTGAAGCCCTTTATCCAGCACAGGACACCTCTTAATGAATTGTTGGTCAGTAACATCCCAGAGGCCTCAAAAAGAATATTGGCTATCTCCAGCTCTTGGTTGTCTAGAACTATATATTACAACCCTGTTGCTGGAGACAGACACATACTTTGGAACAGGACACAGAGTACTGAATTTGGAGCTGATCTGGGAGCTCCCTCCCTACTAGCCAGAGCAAGCTATGTACATTGCTGGGGGGAAATCTCATGAACAGTCTTATTCAGCTGTAGACTGTGCTGTATACTGTAAACTACAGTACCTACCTGATAGGCAGGATATACCCTATCCTTGATGAGTATATTGGGGGCAACCAACTGCTTTTCATTTAAAAGCCTATCATTTCTGGAAACAGTATTATCTACCTTTGAATAATCCACTTGTTTTAAGATGGTTTTATTATTATTATTATTATTATTATTATTATTATTATTATTCTTAAATTTAAGAAGAGGTTTTTAGAAAAATTATTTCTTTGTGTATGTTTGTGTCTGTGAGATTGTATGCTGTATATGTGTAGGTTCCTGAGGAGGTCACAGGAGGGTGCTGGGGTTACAGGAGTTTGTGAGCCATCCGACATGGGTGCTTGTAGATGTAACAAACCATCTTATTAAATAAGAAACACAGAGCCAATGTAAAGATAAAAGCCCAAGAGGTCAGAGCTAAGAGCCTTACCCGCCTGCTTCAGCTAGCCTCTTCAGCCAAGAGGCCTCTCTGAATAGGGAGCTACTTCCTGTGTGTTTGTCTTATAAAGACTTCCTGTTCTGCCCTCTCATTCATTGTAAACCCAACCACATGACCGTCTCGTCACTGCCTGTCTGTAGGTCTCTCCAGGTCTTCTATGGTTGATATTGAGATTAAAGGCATGTGTCTCCAATGCTGGCTGTATCCTTGAACACACAGAGATCTACCTAGCTCTGCCTACCAAGTGCTGGGATTAAAGGTGTGCACCACCACCGCCCTGGCTTTCGCTATGGCTTGCTAATAGCTCTGACCCCTAGGCAACTTTATTTATTAACATACAAATAAAGTCACATTTCAGTACAAATAAAATACCACTATAGGTGCTGGGAACCAAACCCCAGCCCTCTGGAAGAAGAGATAGTACTCTGAAACACTAAGCCATCTTTCCAGCCCTAAATTTTAAATTGTATTTTTTAGTTAATAAAACAGTAGATTTCTATGTGGTTTTTTCGTGTATTATTGGTTTTGTTGACCCCCCCCATCACCATGACAATTCCTGAATTATCTTGCCTCGCCCCAGCTTAAATCTTTTCCTGTCTACTACTCAATCATACACAGACACACAGACACACAGACACACAGACAGACACACAGACAGACAGACAGACAGACACACACACACACACACACACACACACACACACACACTATACCCTTAGTGTCTCTCCCCTGTTCATGATTCCTTTCTTCCTAGCCTCCACACATACTCCAATTTAAATACAGAAATCTATAAATCCAAAGCTAGGATCCACATACGAGTGAAAACATAAGACATTTGATTTTCTGGGTTACCTCACAGAGTATGC
This sequence comes from Peromyscus aztecus, assembly GCA_902168405.1. NCBI lineage: Eukaryota > Metazoa > Chordata > Mammalia > Rodentia > Cricetidae > Peromyscus > Peromyscus aztecus. The sequence continues at coordinate 6,451 of CABHPQ010158238.1, read as the reverse complement.
TATTTTCCAGTTCTATCCATTTCATGCAAATTTTATAACTCTTTTTTTTACAGTTGAATAAAATTCTATTGTGTTTATGTACTACATTTCCATTGTCCACTTATCAGTCAATGGACTGATTCCATTCCTACCTATTTATTGTTAGTAGAGCATCAATATATACTCATGTGCAAACTTATCTGTGATGGCATATGTCCTTTGAGATATGCTCAATCATATGGTAATTTACTGTTTTCCATAATGACTACACTGTTCTTCCCTCCTACCAGCAGTATTTAAGCAGTCTTTTTTACTCAATTCCCAGACAGTTTTTGTTATATTTTTATGTGTATTTTAAAATTAATTATTTTATGTGTACATGTGTTTTGTTTTCATGTATGTGTGCACCTGTGCATGAAATGCCTGAGGAAACCAGAAGAGGGCATCATATATCCCCTTGAACTAGAGTTACAGTTATGAGGGAATTGAACCGTGGTCTTCTGGAAGAACAGCAAGTGCTCTTAACTACCAAGTGATCTTTCCAGCCCTCATTGTGTTCTGGATGATAGCTGTTTTAACTGGGGTGTGGTGGAATCTTAGAATAGTTTTAACCCGAATCCCCCCAAAGGTTAAGGATGTTGAACACCCTTAAAAGTATTTACTAGTCATTTGATTTTTTTCTTCTGATAATTGTCCAGTGCCTGTGTTTTAACTGAGTATCTGTTTCCTTGATGTTTTCATTTCTTGAATTTTTTTTTTTTTTTTTTGGTTTTTCGAGACAGGGTTTCTCTGTGTAGCTTTGCGCCTTTCTTGGAACTCACTTGGTAGCCCAGGCTGGCCTTGAACTCACAGAGATCCGCCTGGCTCTGCCTTCCAAATGCTGGGATTAAAGGCGTGCGCCACCTTCGCTCGGCCATTTCTTGAATTCTTTATATATTCTAGACACTAATCCTCTGTCAGATGTATAGCCGGCAAGGAGTATCTCCTATCCCATGTGCTACTTCTTCACTTCAGAAGCTCTGTTTTCATGAGACACCATTTGTTGGTTGTTGGTCTTGTTTCCTGAGCCCCTGGATCCCCATTCTGAAAGACTTCTTCTGTAACCGTATCTTGAAGTGCACTCCATTCTTCTAATATATTTGAAGTGTGAGGTTCTGTGTTGAGGTACCTGGAACTGAATTTTGAACAAGATAGAAATCTACTTTTTTTCTGATACATACAGACACCCAGCCTCCCCAGTGTAGTTGGAAGTTTTCTCCAGGTCCCGCCAAGCCCCCTCAGTCCCACTGCCTGCTTATAAAATAACCACTCAGAAGCTTATATTAACTAAAATTGCTTGGTCATTAGCTCAGGCTTATGACTGACTAGGTCTTACACTTAAACTCAGCCTATTTCTGTTAATCTATATGTTGCCACATGTTCCATGGCTTTACCTGTGTGTCATTAGATGCTGTTCCCTGGATGGCAGGCTGGTGTTTCCTGACTCAGCCTTCCTCTTCTCAGAATTCTCCTTGTCTGCTTATCCCACCTATATTTCCTGCCTGGCTACTGATCAATCAGCATTTTATTAAACCAGTGTACAAAAGCTGCTGTGGGCCACAGAAATATATCATCAGTACTCAGCTGGTTATGGCAAAGTCACTACCTAAAGGGATCAAGGAATTCCTTCAGAGGAAGCCAAATTCCAAGGAGCTTTTGGTGTTACTTGGCTTGTTATATATCAGCTGTCTTCTGTTATGAAAATCATATGTGCCTTCAAAGTTTTCCCAATTGATTTTTCCCTAAGAGGGGCTAACAGTGTAGACTGATCACTCTCTGGACATAGACATTCAAGGTATTTGGAGAACAGCCTCAGGAAAGGCTTCTTTCCCCCCAGCTCATCTGTTTTTCCCCTTTTAGCACTGGAATCAGATATATCCCTTAGCCACTTTCAAGGACTAACAGTAATAACAGTCCACATGCTAGTCTCCTGATTTAAGGTAAATTCCACAAGGAGACACTGCCTAGGTCAGGTGGACATTAAGTAATAGCTTTTTACACAATTTAGCTTGGACCCTCCTTTCTTACAGCCTTACTAACTTCATAGACCTCTAACTCCTTACATAACCACTTCTAGGAATATTAGATAACCTTCTGCACTGACAGCTATGCTCAGCCAGAACCCCAGTTCAAGCCTCCCTGTAATTATCATCATTGGCAGCATCTGGCCAGGTCCACCCCCAGATGGAGTAAAGTACCTTATCAGAGATACCTCTGTACTCTCTAAGAACAGACTTAAGCATTCAGACTACCTGTTTGAGAAGGCCTGGCAGATGTGCCAATTAAACTTAACTTCCTCCTTTCCCAAATCTTACCTTTAGTTCCAGATCTCCCTTTAACTATCACCAGAGGCATCTAACTGTATACAGGTTGCTTAGTGACCAAGCACACTTTCCCCCACCTTGCAGAAAAATGGCAGATAGCTTGGACAGATAGGAGCCACAGGAAAAAAGAAGGCAGTTTTATTTTCTCCCACTGACCTAGCAACTTATAGATTCTTAACATTTTCTACCAATTATGTTTAAGACTATAGTTGAGCACATAAGATCCCTCTTCTTAGATATTACCCGAATTTAGCCTTGAGTTAATTCATTTCCCCATTGGTCACTTCCCTTTGGTGTTGCAAATGATAATTAATGGTTATTGCCCCTCTATGTGATTCTTATCACCCCTCCATTTGACCCTGGAAGTCTGGCTTTGCACTGCCAAGGGATTACTGCTTATAAGTGTGTATATACCGGGACTCCCAGGCCACAGGAGGGATGGAGAAGATTTGGAAGAATAAATGACTGAACCAAGAGCTTGGTGTGCTGAGATTCTATTTCCTGAAAATAGTCCTCGCCATTAGTAGTTCCTCTCCTGAGCCCCTGGGATGTATAATATTAAGGCTGGTCCCTCTAATATTATACAAGAAAAAGCATTATTCCACAGCACCCCAGTCCATTTGTTGTGATGTTGCCTGCTTTCTATTGCACTTGTCAATAAAATAAAAATGGTTGCAGTTGTATGGAGTTTTGTCTCTGTTATGTTCTCCAATCTTGTCCGTTGTGTGTGTGTGTGTGTGTGTGTGTGTGTGTGTGTGTGTGTGTGTTTCCTCTGGCAATACCATACAGAATAACTTGAAATCAGGTATGGTGATCTCTGTGCAATTATTTTTGTTCAGTATTATTTTGTCTAGCCTTAGTCTTTTGTGCTTTTCATATAATTGCGAGCTTGTGTTTCCACGTGTCTCTTCCCTTCTCTCTCTCTCCCCATTTCCTTTATCTCTTACAGCATTGATTTTCTGTAAAGTCCACATCAGTTATTTTCCACTTTGGGATTTGTCTGATGGTTTCCTCAGGATCAACCTCAGCTTAAATATTTGGAGAAAGAAAATCAATAGACAATTATTTTATTTTATTTTATTTTGTGGTGCTGGGGATGGAACACAGGACTCTGTACATGACAGGCTGACACTTTATCAGTTGAGCTACAGTCCCAGCCCCAGTGTCACTTTCTCATTTGCAGGCTTGCTTTTAAGCCATCTAAAATATTTTATAATATGTTGATAATTAATTTAGTAAATTAGTATAATTAACATAATTATAACCTAATAAATTAAACTGTATTTTGTTTAACACTTAAAAATATCTCAGAGTCAAGTAATGATTGAAAGTTATACCATTAGTATTATCATTTAATTAGTATTCACTTGACTTAAAAGGTATAGTTGCTAGGTAATAGAAATAATAAATTGAGGTCACTTAGGTTCATTATAGAAAAGAAGGCTTCTTTAGGTCCCATAACACATTAGGAAGTCTCCTTGAATGGAGAACTGCTCAGAAAAGGAAAACTGCTTGAGAGATTTTATATGTTAATAATGCAGTTCTTTATAGATTACTTTAATACAATCATAAAGGGTAACAACTCTAAGGCTGATTAAAGAGGAAGAAAATGGCAATGAGTTAGAGTGATATTGTGGAAGGTCCTAGGAGATTCAGAAACCACAAAGAAGATGGATGCAGCTGGGAGGGTGTGTGTGAAGGAGTCCCCGGAACCAGGGTACTGGGCACTTCTGTCCATTTCCACGTTTCAGAGCCCTTGGTAGCTTTGATTGTCCTTTTGATCGGGTGGCTAGATGATAGACCAGCTAACCTGGGACATTTTAAGGAATGAAAGAGGACCTTAAATTTTAAACATTGTGTAATATTTGAAATACAGATTTCCTGACCAACAAAATTAACGTTTTTATAATAGCAGATTCAGAACACATTTAAACAGATGATTTTCATTTTAAAAGTATAAAATATAATTTAGTCTTATGAATTATAGTCAGTCCTTACCTGCCTTTTGTAGAGTGGCTGATAATCAGAATAGCATAAGGAACAGCTATGCTTGTGCACAACTGTTTCTTGCTTTTTAGCACCCAGTGTTCCCTCCTTTAGTATAGTAAGATCGAATTCAAGTCCTTTGGTAAATGCAGGGACCGCCTCTTCATGTATACTTTAGGCTATATTGACAAGGGGAGAAAGTCAAGACAGTTTTGTTTTCTAAAGCAGAGCTTTACTGTGTAGCCTGGTCTGCCCTGAACTTGTGTGTGTGTGTGTGTGTGTGTGTGTGTGTGTGTGTGTGTGTGTGTCTACTAGGTGAATGCAGTGCTTGTGGAGGCCAAAAGAGGAGATGATGGATATCATGAAGCTGTAGTTAACAGGAGGTTTTATTTTACGTGTATGTGTGTATGTATGTATACTATATATATGTATATAACACGATATGCATATTAGTGCCCTCAGAGGCCAGAAGAGGGGATTGGATTCTCTGCAGCTTCACTGGCAGGTATGTGAGATGACTGGTGTAGGTGCTAGGAACCAATCCTGGTCCTCTGCAAGAGCAGCAAGTGCTCTTATCATGCAAGCCATCTTTCTAGCCTCTTTATAATACTTTTAATGTAGTAAGTGGTTTTTCTTGTTTTCTTTTTTTCTTTTTTTTAATCAGGGTTCATCTATCTCAGGCTGGCATTGAATGTCTGTGTAGCCAGTTCTAGGCTTGGAGCTCAGATCTTTCCACCTTTATCTCTTTTTTTTTTAAATTAATTTTTTCATTTATTTTGCATTCTGACCATAGTTTCCCCTCCCCACTCCTCCCATTGCCTCCTACCCTGTCCCCTCTGTTTCCCTTCTCCACCTCTATTCAGAAAGGGGCAGGCCTCCCTCCCATGGGTGCCAACAAAGCATGTTATATCAAGTTGCAGTGGGACTAAGCTCCTTTCCTTGTATTAAGGCTGGGCAAAACAACCCAATATGAGGAATAAGTTCCCAAAAGCCAGACAAAGCATTGGGGACAGGCCTGCTCCCACTGCCAAGAGTCCCATAAGTAGACCACGCCACACAACCACCACACATATGCAGAGGATCTAGGCCAGTTCCATGCAGGCTCCCTAGCCATCAGTCCATAGTCTGTGAGCTCCCACGAACAGGCCAGTTGCTTCTGTGGGTTCCCTTGTGATGACCATGACCACCCTGGCTTATACAATCCTTCCTCTTTCTCTTCCACAGGGTTCTTTGGGCTTGGCTCAGTGCTTGGCTATGGATCTCTGCATCTGTTTCCATCAGTTATCTCAAGACACATCTATACTACTCATGGGCATATACCCAAAAGAAGCTCAATCATACCACAAGGACACTTGTTTAATTATGTTCATAGCAGAGTTATTCATAACAGACAGAACCTGGAAACAATCTAGATGTCCCACAACTGAGGAATGGATAAAGAAAACGTGGTATATTTACACAATGGAGTATTATTTAGCTGTTAAAAACAATGACATCATGAAATTTGCTGGCAAATGGATGGAACTAGAAATAATCATCCTGAGGGAGGTAACTCTGATCCAGAAAGACAAACATGGTATTTATTCACTCATAAGTGAATATTAGCTGTAAAATAAAGGATAACCATGCTACAAGCCACAGCCCCAGAGATTCTAGGTAACAAGGAAGGCCCAAAGAAGGACACATGGATCTCCTTGGGAAGGGGAAATAGACAATATCTTGGTGGACTGGGGGCAGGTGGGGATGAAAACTTGAGGGATTGGGCTGAGGGTTGGATAGAACAGGAGAGTAATGAAAGAGATAACTTGATGGAGGGGTCATTTCAGGGTCAGATAGAAACCTGATGCAAGGTGAACTCCCACGAATCTACAAGGATAACCCCAGCTAAGATTCCTAGCAATAGTGTATAGATAGCCTGAACTGGCCATCTCCTGTAATCAGATTGGTAACTACCCCAGTTGTCATCAGAATGCCTTTGTCTAGTAACTGATAGAAACAGATACAGAGATCTACCTTCACCTCTTAAATGTTAGGATTACTACCATACTCTCTACAATATTTTTAACTGTAAAAAAGTTTAAGTTACTAAAGCACTTACTAAGAATAAAGCAATTCTGTTGAAT
>CABHPQ010158237.1:29422-48277 GCA_902168405.1 Peromyscus aztecus | reverse complement strand
TTTTTTTTGTCACTGAGGTATATTTCTTATCTCTGAGTTATTTCCATGTCCCTCTTACACATTTCTGCTATAACCTACACAATTATTTACTAGATACTTTTAAAGTGGACCCATTTTTATACCTTAAGCAATAATATCCATGAAATCACAGGCTTGACCTACTAGCTTTATATTTTTCTATTACTTATTAAAATAAGCACCTACAATTTAAAATATTATACTTTGCATACTGCCTAATATCGGCTACATATTGAGGTAAAAACCTATCCTGGTAAACTATTTTTATTTTTTTATTTTTCTTATAGTCTAGAATCCATGAGCTGACTTATAAAATTATCACTCAAATAGAATTCTTCAACTCTTTTTGTCTTCTCTAAGAGAAATGCTTAATAAACGTTCTGTATAGTATAAACCTTTGAGCCATCATGGGCTTTTGGGTATTTTGGGCAGGTAGGCCATAATTCCACCTCTTTCCCTCCTGCTTGCTAAAGAAAGGGGAACAGAGTCAGCCGAAGCAACCTTGATTTTTTTCTTTTTGTATTTTTAAGAGTAAATCATTTACAAGACCAGTCCTTTAATTATGAGCAGTAAAAAATTTCCTTGCAACACACCCCTCTCCTGATTGCAACACCACACCAGAGAAGCTCTGCTCCTGCAAACTGAAGAGCATTGCCAGAGTTTGGGTGACTTCAAATCTGTATTAAAGCTATAGTGTCATTGGGATTAGTTTTCTAAACTATGAGTGATTGTTTTGATTTTGTTCTCTCTCTCTCTCTCTCTCTCTCTCTCTCTCTCTCTCTCTCTGTGTGTGTGTGTGTGTGTGTGTAATCATCCATCTACAGGTACAGAGGCCAGAACTTGACGTAGTGTCTTCTACAGCTCTCCACCTTTGTTGAGGCACAGCCTCTCCCTGAACCTAGACTCACTGATTCAGCTAGACAGGCTGCCCGTCTCTGCTTCCCGAGACTGCGATTAAGTTACAGACATCCTGGCCATTCTAACTCAGTCCTCATCCTTGTGCAGCGAGCGCTATTCCCATCATGCCTTCTCAGCACCTCCCTTCTGTTCTCCTCACGCGTTTACACATACATATATAACACACATATATGTAAAGCATATATATATATATATAATATATATATATATATATATGGCCTGGGAATGAAGAGTCAACTTTCTTCGGTGGTGTGGCCCTGGTAGGCTGCCAGTGCTCTAGCAGATGGCCGTACATCCATGAACTATTGGTGAAATTATTAAGGCCACTCCACGTAGTTAAAAGGGAGGTTTGTTTTGTCGGGTAACTTACAAGTGAAGGGATAGTTTACAGGGTTTGGGAAAGGTGTAGCGCAGTCAGGCGGTGTTCTCTGGAGAACTCGGTCTAGCTCCAGCGTCCAGGGTCCAGGAACCAAGAGAACCTGCGCATCCGGATCTTGGGTCTTCAGGGTCCTCTCTCAGCCCCACCTTGTAGGCGTGACAGTTACCAAAGCCTCAATGAGGGTTGGAACTTCCAGGTCAAAGCTGGGATGGCTACCCACTACAATGAAGATTACACGCAACACTGATCAGACTTAGTGGTGTGTGTGAAGGAGTGGTATGGGGAGAAGGACCCAGTAAGAGTAGGTGGGGAGTGAGAGGTAGATATGATATGATCCCAATTCATTGTATGCATGTATGAAATTTGCAAAGAATAAATATTAAACACTATTTTAATCGAAGATTTTCTTTAAAACTTAGTGACACCAAGAACTGTGTCACCCGACTGATTATCATGGGGTTTATTCCTGGTAATGACTATGATTTGCATAGGGTGAACATATCATTCCAGTTGTCTGAGACTTGTTTGTTTTAGCATCAAAGTCTTGAATCCTAGAAAATCTCCTGGTTCTTGTCAAATGGGACAACTGGTATCCCAGTTAGAATGGGTCTGGATGTGATTTCAGCTGAGTATATCTCTTGGTAATCTCTATGTTGAAGTATGATGAAATCGTGGACTTCAACCTAATGATCCCAGCTCAAGTGGGCAGAGAGGATCTCTCTGTTGCCCAACCTGCCCATTCTCTAAGTACTTATTGCTGTCACAGCAAGCCATCAAAAGCACACGTCTTAATCATGTCACTTTATTGCCTAACATGGCTTCCCATTCAGTGTGGGGACAAGTCCAAACTATTGAAATTTGGCTCATCCATCCTGCTTTGATTTAGTCTAATGAGTCTCAAATTTTAGTCTGGGAAGGACCACCTCTACTAGAGGATTTGTTAAAAATGTAGATTTCTGCATTTCTGGTTCAAACGAAATGAGTCAGAAGAGTTGCTGAAAGTGTGTGTGTGTGTGTGTGTGTGTGTGTGTGTGTGTGTGTGTGTGTGAAATTATGATGGGTAACTGAGCTTCAGACCATCCTTTTGTATGGAGGAGGAGTCCATGTATTTAAGGTTGCTCATGAATGTATGTGTACAGACATGTTGTAACTAGTGATCTATCTAGTTTCAACAACAACAACAAAATCTGAAGGTGTTGTTTCTCCGGGCTTGCACATCTTGTTTTATTTGAGACAGGATCTCTTACTTGGCCTGAAACTTACCAGTTAGTCTAGGCTGACTGGCTTGTAAGTGAGCGTCAGAGATTTCTGTGTCTCTCTCTTGCCAGTCTGGGACTATAGGAACACACCACCATATCCTACTTTTTAACATAAATTCTGTGGATCAAACTCAGGTTTTTGTGTTCATGTAGCAAGCAGTTTACCCACGGCGTTTGAGAATGTTTTGAGGAAAATAAACTTAATTGCTATTTTCTTCACCAAGTTACCTTTTGTAGACTCTCCTGACACTTTATTCTTTGAGGTCACTATAATGTCTTTTCAGGGTCCTGGTCCTTCATGCACATGTGCTGGGTGGGACTTTAAAGATTCCTGTCCTACATCCTTTGGGCCAGCCAGGTTTCTACCTGGACATGTCTTCCCTAGGAGTTCTTTTTAGGATTTTCCTTTCCCATTACCCTCTATTAGGTATCTCATCTCCAGCCAAAGTATTATAATTGCCTGTTCCTTGTGTGCATCTCCCGTTAAGCTGAGTTCAGTGCCCACAGACACTCTTCATTTATCTTATTTATGATTGCATTCATGGCTACCAGCTCCTTGTTGAGCACATGTTAAGAGATCAAGATTATTTATTGAGGAGGTAAATTACTTTATTAATGGCTAGGTTGATATAATACAGAATCCTAACTGGTCCAGAAGATAGACTTAGATCCATTGAATGCTGGAATGCTCCTTACTCAGTCCCATGATTCTATCTATTGATATGTTTAGAGGCTTTTGATCTTGGCTAAAGGGGTAGTGAAGAATTTGGTGGTGAGGAGTAGTGCAGGGTCACCTGTGGGGGAAGCTGGATACTAGAAATCTGAAGAGTTAGAGAAACGCTATCCCTTTCTAATTCAGCTAGACCTGACAGCGTTGACTAGAGCCTGAAGAGACACAGGAGAAGTGACAGTTTCATCCCAGTCACAGGCTCAAGGGACAGATATGGTATAGCTAGGGGTCTTGGGAACAGGGACTTTTACTACTCTCCCCACCAAATCACTCATATTACATAATGGACACACATATTGTGTATGTATCATACACACACACACACAAAAGCACACACACCACATTTCATATGTGTACAAATGACACACACATATTATATACCACATGTTTGGCATGTATACCATGCATATATAATACATATAGTATACACATTCCACAATAACTATACCACACTTCACATGCATATGCATATATACCACATATATACTACATACACAATATATACATACCACACCATACACACCAAACTTTACACATTTACTTGTACTCCATACCCACGTATTATATATATATATACACTGTACACACATACCATACCACACCAAAACATTCAAACACACAAACATTGCCTCCTTCTCCATTATTAAGGACATAGCTTTGCCTTGAAGGGTTCTGAGCAGCCACCATGAAGGGCTGGTCATACACACTGGTCTGAGCACTCAGGAGCCCTTAGTCATCCTGGAAATCTCTTGAACTCTCCAAAATCGATTTGGTAATTGAAGCTCAGGAACTGACATCTTGCACTCGTAAACGAGGGCCGAATGCTCTGCTGTTTGCAGCTTGCTTGCCTAGATGGCGCACGGGAAAGAGATGGGCAGTGAATCTAAGGCGGTGTTTGGCAAAGCTCACCATGGAACTTCAGCCCTAGTGGCCAAGAGGAGACTTTCTCATCAGGGCGGACAAGAATTTCCACATTTTATTGTTTTATGAACTTTTAAAATTGTAGGTCATTTACCATAAAAGATACCATCGTTCTTGACAACTTCCTTCACTGGGAGGCTCCTTGGTCATCCTCGGGAAATTTCCACTGATTCAGTGCACAGCAGGCCCCACAACCTGTCTGCTGTTGCACTCCCTGTGCTGACCATCCTTGACATACAGCGAGTGCCATGTTGTGGGATTTCAGTGGCCATCGTAACATCTTGGGGAATGTTGAGGCATGGCCGCACAGTTGACTCCTGCCTCGGAGATTGTAGATGATGGCTGAGCAGACCTTCAGTGTATTCCAAACAGTGGCGGCAGCAGTGAGCCATCCTATCTTGATCCTGATGCTGGGCACGAGGCAGGCGGTCTTCTCCATGGTCCTTGAGCTAAGTACCTTGCTCTGGAAACAAGCAGAGAACTTAGTACCTCTACAGAGGAACCTTAAAATGCACCTTAAAACTGAAGACGAATCAAGTAAGGATTCAGGTAAGCAATCGCTATGGGCATTTTCTAAGTTGAAACAACACTCAGAGGCATGAACATCTGAGTGTCCTGTTCATGGATACTAGGTCAGCTTGTATAATTTTCACAGCAACTCCTGGTGGCTTAGTCTTTATATAGTCCCAAATTGTTATTTTTGTTGCTATTCAAAACAGAAGAGTATTGTGTAGAAGGGGAAAAACAAAGAATGTAATTGCAAAGGTGGAGAGGCCGGATGGGGACAGAGGTAAGCACGTATTTATTTTAAAGATCACACATTTAAATGCTGTTTTAAAAGAGCTGCAATTTCATAATTTTAACACCAATTATATTGAATGTCTGAGACATGCCAGAACTATCATAAATGTAGAAGGCCAGGGAAAGCTTATGGTTGACATTCAGGGAGGAAGCAAAGAAGGGAGCCAAATTAGATGAATGGGAAATCCAGAAAATGTGAATTAGACGGCTGCAAACTCTGGTTAGAACCGGATGAAAGATTATCATGGGTTGATTTCTAGCGGAAAATCCACAGAATGATCCGGCTCTCAATCCTGAGCGGTAGGTGACTACAGAGTGGAGGGGGAAACTCACAAAAGACCCCTGGGCTGAGTGGCTTGACGTTGAGTCAGCCAGTGGAGTGAAAAGGGAGAACCTTCTGACACGGGGCCAGTTTGCTGGTTTCTGTCTCTAAAGTTAGTACATCGAAGCGTTATGTAATCCAGTACAACAGAAGAAAATGTGTGCCTCGTTCCAAGTTCGAGCCAAAAATTGGGGCACATAAGGAGGATTGGTAGCTGAACTGGAACAGTGTATTAAAGTTTGAGTGCAGGACAGGAACTCTCAGAATCAGATTATAAACAATCTAACGAACCACTTTAGAAATATTCATGCTTATCTTCAGTGGCAGTTCTTGTGTATATGTTTATGTGTGCGTGTTCATATGTGTGAAGGTGCATGTGTTTTGTGTGTGTGTGTGTGTGTGTATGCATTCACGTATGTGCACATACATTCAGAGACTGGAGAAAAATCCTGGCTGTCAGTCCCCAGACACTGTCCACATTATTTTTACTATGCTTTAAAATTACATTTATTTAATCTCTCTCTCTCTCTCTCTCTCTCTCTCTCTCTCTCTCTCTCTCTCTCCCTCCCTCCCTCTCTCTGTGACTGTGTCTGTGTATGAGCATGTATGGCACATATGTGGAAACAAGAGGACCAGCTGCAGGAGTTAATACTCTCCTTCCACCGTGTGGGTCCTGGGGATTGAATTAGTGTCTCAGGCTTAGTGGCAAGTTGTAGATGTAATCAACTGTCTTATTAAATCAGAAACACAGAACCAATGCAAAGAAGAAAGCCAAGAGGTCAGAGCTAAGAGCTTAAACCTTACCCTTCCTCCTGCGGTGGTCCTACCTCTCCGAACCAGCTACTTCCTGTGTTAAAGTCTTTATAGAGACTTTCGGTTCTGCCTTCTCGTTGGTTGTAAACCCAACCACATGACCGCCTCATCACTGCCTGTCTGTACAGACCTCCAGGTCTCCGATGGTTGGTAGTGAGATTAAAGGCATGTGTATCCAATGCTGGCTGTATCCCTGAACACACAGAGACTTACCTAGCTCTGCCTACCAAGTGCTGAGATTACAAGGGTAAGCCACTACCACCCTGCTTTCCTATGGCTTGCTAATAGCTCTGACCCCCAGGCAACTTTATTTATTAACATACAAATAACATTTTAGTACAAAAGAAAATATCACCATAGCAAGTGTCTCTACTTGCTACACCATCCTACAGGCTCCACCTTGTTCTTTCTGAGACAGTCTGTAACTTGCAGAGTGGCCTGGGTTGGCCAGCTAGCAAAGGATCTATTTCTGCTTCCCCAGCACCGACATCACAAATGCAGGCTACCATGCCCAGCTTTTTAAATGTGGGATCTTGGGATCATCTCAGGTCTTTATTTTCCCCAGGCAAGCACTTTATCTATTGGGTTACCTTCTCATCCAGTAAATTCTTAATTCCAGTAAATTGTAATTCTTAAAATGGTGGTGGCATTTTCTCCTAACTCTGACTATGACGGAATCACCTTGAGGTTTGAATCACCTTGAGGTTTGAAACACCTTGGGGTTTGAATCATCCTGGTCCCATTCCTGCTTAGATTCACTAATTTTTTTTTTTAAAAAGCCAACTACTATAGGCAATATGGCAGTCCTCAGGAAGGGTGGTATGAGAAGACCAAGCAAAACAATGTTAATTCTAGGGACTGAATGCGATAGATTTGCTTGTAACGCGATGAAAGACACTGAATGTCAGTAAGAAAGAATGGAAGTAGACCAGGGAGGGAAACCCTGGAAAAGCTGAGAACAGAAGAAAACATCAGTGTTCTCTATGGAAGCTCTGTTTAGGGTGACTTGAGTCTTTACCCGTCTTCTTTATCTGTCCCCAAAAAAAGAAGGTGACAATACACAGCTCTGAGAGCTTCATGGCAGCAGGACAGTAAAATCCACAGCTGTGTGTGATTCCACGTCCAGCAGACAGAAACCATTCTTTAAGTAGCTCTTACACTTGTTGGTATTTCCTTATGGCAGATCACCATCAATGCACACAGATAACCGCTGCTAGAGGCATGGGTTATCATCACCACCATCTCCATTGTTGTCACTGTCGATACTATTTTTGAGAAGGGATCTCATGCAGCTCTCAGGCTGGTCTTGAGTTACTGACTCCCTTGACTCCACTTCCAAGATTCTGGGATTGCAGGCTTGTGCCCTGACATCTAGCTCACGTGATACTGGGGAGTGAACCTAAGGCCTTGTGTGGTGGTTTGAAAGAAAATGGACGCCAAAGGAATTGGCACTATTGGGAAGTGTGGCCTTGTTGGAGGAGGAAGTGTGTCATTGTGGGGGCGGGTTTTGAGGTCTCTTTTGCTCAAGTTTCCCTCCGTGTGACAGTCAGTTGACTTCCTGTTGCCTGCAAGATATAGATAGCACTGTCAGCTCCAGCACTGATGAATTGTTTGCCATGTCTGCTTACACACTCCCATGCTCCCTGACATGATGATAATGGACTGAATCTCTGAAACTGTAAGCAATGAAATGTTTTCTTATAAGAGGTTCCGTGGTCATGGTGTCTCTTCACAGCAATAGAAGACCCTAACTAAGACACCTTGTCCATGCTATGCAGATGCTCTACCAGTTAAGCTACATCCTTACCTTGAACTTTATTTTAAATAAACAAATACATGAGTATTGCCATTTTTATACACCAGTCTTTGAAAACTGGGTTAATGTAAATATGTCCTTGGAAGATGAATTATTTCCTGATGGGCCATCAAATTGACTTGTGTACATTGGGGGCTTGTAAACCCCAAATTCTGCTAAATTCGTAAGTCAGTTAACCTTGTGACTTCTGTATAGATGGGCAATCTCCCCAAGGAGATGGACCTTGTAAGCTGCCTTTCTTCAAACTCTTTTGCATTATATTTGATTAGGAGCAAAACCTCTCTTTTCTGCTCTGAAGTTCCTGGAGGTCGTGTATGGAATTTGATTTAGCAGCCTGCTTATAACATAAAATATAAATGTACAATTGTAATTTAATCTAGGGAAATACTTATTACATTTTATTTTTTGGAAAGAAATCCTGACAGCAGAGTCCGGTGATCCTCTGGACACATGCTACTCTGTGCTTCCTTTTAAGTGAATGAGGGACCTGTCCATGTGACAAATAAAACATGACGGAATGGGCCGTGTGTGACTATCAAGATGAACTCGTAAAATGTACTATGCTTTCCAATTTACTCTCTTGGGTCACTCTGGAGAAAAGCAGTCACCAAACAGGACTCCGCAGTCCCGTTTAGAGGTTCCTCTCGGGAAGAATTTACTGGCCATCCATGACAATGGACCACCTCTAAAGTAGATCTCCCCATTCTGGCTCAAACTCTCAGATTCTTATAACCTTGTGGACATCAGACCACACTTTCCTGGGTACCTTTGGGATAGGATTGCTTAACCAATCTTCTCTAAAATTTACTACTTCAAAAAAAAAAAATCACAAGGGTTGATAAATACCATTCTTTTAAGGCAACATGCATTGGGGGAACTTGTAATGCTGTACTTCTTTCCCAGTCTACAATTGGGGGCTTTGAATTGGGAGATGGTTCAATAAAGTTGGAGTCTGGAGGGAGGTGCCAGCAGCTACGGAAAATTCTTCCCAGGTGGAAGTAGGATTGAATGCCGATCACGGAACTAGCAACTAGTGCTCATTCACCTCTCAGAATTGTACAGATCAGTGACCTATGTGTACCCTCTGTTTTATCCTGCTGGAATTAGAGTGTCTTCAGTGGTCATCTTGTGCTTGTTCTGTGATTCTATCCTGGGGTATATGTAGAGGTCACATTCATCTCCATGAGAAGGAACCCTATCTGAGAATCGTTTGCAGAGCTACACCGGGTGATTCTCATCCGTATCTGCGCCTTGTGTAGACATTGAGACCTTAGCATTGAGCCCAAGAAGATGCTGCTACAGGAGAGTAGAAGTTAGGTGACACTTTTGTGTTCATGTCATTGGTTTCCCACAGTCGTTGTTTTCTGGATTTCAGTCCCCACCACTGAACTAGGCTTGACCTGTGTGACACAAACATTGTGTAAGAAATGACAGCATGCGTCTTCTGAGACTAAGTCATTAAAGGCGTTGTAGCTCTATGGGAAGTCACATGGTGTCAGAGAAGGACACTCAACAGTCCTAAGGAGAGGTCCTCATGGAGAGGACTTGACTGACCAATACCAGCTTGCGAAACTTGTAGGCCATGAGGAGTACAGTCCTCCATTTCCTTTGAGTGACCGCAGCCTCAGCTGCCCCCTGACTCCGACCTCAGAAGACTCCTTGGTCTGTAACTGTCCAACTGAGTCACTCAAGGACTCCAGACCCAGAGAAACCATGAAGCATGGTTAAATGAACGTTACTACTGTATGCTACTAAATAGTGTAGTGATTGTTATGCTCTGGCAGATAAATGATATAGTTTGTAAAGAAGAATAAAGGATATCCATATGTTTCTTATTTGTTTCAAACTAATTCACTGTAATCTAGAAACTCTTCTATGATGCTAAGAAGCACTAGCATTGCGATGTGGAGAGATAAAATTTGTTGTGGTGCTGATTAATTTGACCTTACCCAGGGATGAGTAGTTCATTCATTCATCAACAACAGCGCCACCATAATCACCATCACAAAGAAAATAAATAGCAATAATGGCAAACAGTGAGAGCTGGTCAGATCATGTGCTTGGTGTGTACTGTCACACTTTTCTTTCTAGTGAGCCATTCCAGATAATAGTATTATCTCATGGTATTGTTGTTGTTGTTGTTGTTAGTAAACTGATGTTAAAAGAGTTAAATGAGATGGTTCAATATCACACAGTTATTAAAGGTCATGTTTTTCTGGCTACAAAATTTGAACTTGTAAACAGAAATCTCTGTCTCGGTCTTTGTCTGTCTGTCTCTCTGCGTCTCTGTGTCTCTGTGTCTGTCTGTCTGTCTGTCTGTTTCTCTCTCTCTCTCTCTCTCTCTGTAAAAGTATGCCTGTATATGTGTACATATCAGTGATGAGTTCATACAAAATCCTTGAGTATCTTTTCTCTGGCATGTATGCCCTTGCTTCCTTTCTTTCTGAGACAGGGTTTCTCGTTGACTTGGAACTCACCAAACAAGTAAGGTTGGTTGGTTTGTTGGTTATGATGCCCTGGGACCATCACTTCACTGGCACTGGGAAAATAAACTTACTACAGTGCCTGGACTTTTCAAAGGAGTTCTGCACACTGAACTCAGATCCTCCTGTTTACAAGACAAGCCCTTTACTGACAGCGATATTACCTCCTAGCTGAAAATTTTGCTTGGGGAAGCCTGATATTTAGAATATAGAACAGAGGCTCTAGCTGCCCCAGGTGTACAGTAAGAGTACCAGAGAGATTTACAATGGTGTAAGATCTGTTTCATCTGGAGCTATTGTTTTCGGGTTGCTATTGTTAGTTTATGTAATAGGAATCACATGGCTCACACTCTGGTAGTTACACAGGAAGATAAAGGAGATGAATTCTTGCTACAAGTAATGACTTCTGGGCCTTGATTTCCTGCTTGCATTTCCTAACTGAAGACACTTATTGGGACTGTAGGCTGTCACTGAGGTTAAACAAAATAAATCATGAGTTATAAAATTAAAAACAATAACCTGATTTTATGGCTGTTTTTCTCAGACTGTGAGAGCATTGAGGATAATGGTCACGGCTGAACCAAGTTTAGATATTGCTAAGGCCAATTTTATGCTTTGTCATGCCTTTCATTTTGCTTTGCTTCAAGCTAATGGTAAAACAATTGGAAGATTGCTTTGAATCAAACATGCCGTGGCAGAAACTTTAAAAAAGAGAATATATTAGTTTAATGGCTCAATAAAGCAAAATTTAAATGTTCCTTTTGGCAAAAGTTTCACTTAATTTCAGCTCAAATTTTCCAGGAGATTCTTCAAAAGGTAATGAATTGGCAACTTATTGGGCATTTCTAGTTCGATATTTAAGTGAAGATAAACCTTTATGATTTTCATATTCAAGTCAT
The DNA here is from genome assembly GCA_902168405.1 of Peromyscus aztecus. Classification (NCBI taxonomy): domain Eukaryota; kingdom Metazoa; phylum Chordata; class Mammalia; order Rodentia; family Cricetidae; genus Peromyscus; species Peromyscus aztecus. Next base: position 36,918 of record CABHPQ010158237.1, on the reverse strand, counting down.
AAGTGACTCTTTCTTTATACTGGAAATTAAACACCAATTTATCAAGTATAAGCAAAGTGGGGAAGGGAAAGATATCTAAGTGGTTAAGAGTGGTTGTTACTCTTACAGAGGATTGGAGTTTGGTTCTTAGCAACCACATTGGGTAGTATATAGCCCCCTGTAATGTCAATTCTAAGGGATCTGATGCCTCTCCTCAATGGGCACATGCATGGCCTGGTGCATCTAAGCACATGTAGGAATATACACACATATGCATACATAACACGTAAATCTTTAAGAGTGTAAGATAAATGCTATGATTCTTCTATGCATGACTGTGTGAGGCAGGATGCTAGAGTGGCTAGGTTGGGACCAGGAAGGCGGAGGTAGTGTGTGTGTGTGTGTGTGTGTGTGTGTGTGTGTGTGTGTGTGCTTTCCAGACTAGATTCAGAAGAATATTGAAGTTCAAATTACTGTTAGAGCCAGAAGGAGCTCAAGTTTGGGAGAATAATCTTAAATCCCAAGTGAAAATAAAACTCCTTCCAATTGATAGATTCTATGTCAGCCATTTTGCAACTCAACAGGTGACAGTCATACACTCATGAAAAAGCTAAAAGGGGTCTTAAAAACTGAAGAAGTGTCATGGTTTGTTGTTGGGATCTTCACTGTCTGTGTCCTACTTGCTTTTTTAAAAATTAATTAATTAATTAATAATTAATTAATTTTGGTTTGTCGAGACAGGGTTTCTCTGTGTAGCTTTGAGCCTTTCCTGGAACTCACTCTGTAGCCCAGGTTGGCCTCGAACTCACAGAGATCCACCTGGCTCTGCCTCCCGAGTGCTGGAATTAAAGGCGTGCACCACCACCGCCCGGCTCCTACTTGCTTTTGAGCATGTTTGGGTTGGATGGGCAATGCCAAGTGGGCCATAGTGTTTGTGTGGGAATGGGGAGCGCTACTCCCCGAGCCCCAAGCTTCTAGATCCACCAGGCCATCATTTCAACTGGAGCTACAGCTTCCTTTCATAGTGCGATTGTCCCTCTGGGCCTATGAGGTGTGATTGGGTTAAGCCCCTGTGGATACCACAATCTTCAAGTCCCTCATATAAAAGGGCATATTGACATTGAGCTTATATAGCCCTCCATCTACTTCAAGTCATCTTGAGGTTGTTTCTAACCCTGGCTGCTATGATAATGCTGTGTCTCTAGTGGTTACACTCTATTGCGTCGTAGATAACATGCCACCTGTACTGCCAATGGGGGGACATGTATTCGAACCCCTAGTGATCCCTCCACCAGTGGGTCCCTCCACCAGTGGGTCCCTCCACCAGTGGGTCCCTCCATTCTCTCTCTTCTCTAGAGAACATCCAGCTTCCTTCTGCCACTTCCTACTCTCCCCACTCAAAGCACTCACTTTCTTTTTGGCCTCCCTCTTCTTAGGGAATCTACATGGTCAAGTGTAAGAGTCAGACAGGGGTTAAGGACACTTTCAGGTGATTTCGGAAACAGATGTGTTCGTGTTCTCTGAAGCCAGCAGTACGGAAGGTAAGGCTACCTTTTTGAAATGCAAGTTGGAGGAACAAACAAAATTCGTGGAAAAACACACTGATTCAGTATCTCAGTGTATTAACCCAGAACTCTGAAGTGAGCATTGAAGGTAAGGAGCTGCAATAGTTTAACTCAGTTTAACTCGCGGACAATGGAAGTCCAGTTGTCAAAGAATGCAGATTCTGCATAAATACTGTTGGAGCACACCCATTTATTACTCTGGGCAAAGTTCCTTTAGTGAGTATTAAGCAATGCCCTCTTCATAGTAAGAGCCAGAAAGTTGGGTGTGGTGGCTTATGCCTGAAACCCCAGCCCTTGAGAGGCGAAGGCAGGGGAGTTGTGAGTTTGGGGCTAACCTGGGCTATGGAATGAGACCTTGTCTCGAAACCAACATGAAAACAAAACCAAAAATTAGAGGGGATGAGGATGTTGAGACACTTCACAGGATTCTCTGATGGGGTCTGGAGGAACTCCCAGGCCAATTGTATCTTCTAGGTTTCTTGGAGAAGAGTTGCTGGGGGAAAAAAAGGTCAAATCTTCATGAGAATAGAGCACAGCTCTTAGCTTGGTGGTGTTTTGTTTGTGTAGTTGTTTCTGGAAAATTCCTCTTGCTTAATGTTATCAAATGAACGGGCTAAATTCGAGAGAAAGCTGCTCATAAAACTGATAAAGCCATGTCTTAAACAGCTTCACGCCGGTGCCCTTGAGAAACTGGGTCTGTACATTTATAATCCTACAGCTGAACGTGGGCCTGCACAGTTGGCTAACATTTGACCTTGAAAGGTTGTCCTAAAAGTCATGTTTCCCTCTTGCTGGCCATGCTGTTATCTGTGCATCAGTGAACACTTTATCATGGCAACGCTTCAGGAATGTGCAGAATAGCCGAGGAGCCTGACTGCCACAAGCAGTTTCAAGGCTGCTAGCCTGTTGTTGCCCAGCCGCCGGATCCGTCTGCCTGAAGACCTTGTGCCGCATGTGCGGTAGAGGTGAGCGTGGCGATCAGGTCACTTCAAGGGCATTTCAAAGTGTTGGCCAACATGGCTCAATAGTATAGAGTCTCCTTTTGGAGTGAGAGGAGGTAGCAATTGTTTATGTTCTTGTTTTGGTTTAGGAAAAGATTTTTTGAATTTTCAAAGAGGTACTTGAATTAGACTTCTATAAATGAGGTCCGTAGAGTAATGGCTAAAGACCTTGACAATCGCCAGGCGTTGGTGGCGCACGCCTTTAATCCCAGCACTCGGGAGGCAGAGCCAGGTGGATCTCTGTGAGTTCGAGGCCAGCCTGGGCTACCAAGTGAGCTCCAGGAAAGGCGCAAAGCTACACAGAGAAATCCTGTCTCGAAAAAAAAACAAAAAACAAAACAAAACAAAAAGACCTTGACAATGGAGTCACAGCCTTCACTTTAAAGACATGTCACTCAATTAGGTGAGCAGTTCTCAACCTGTTGGTTGAGACTCCTTTTGGGGTCAAACGACCCTTTTGAAGGGATCACCTAAGATCATTTGCATACCAGATATTTACATGACCATTTACAAACAGTGGCAAAATTACAGTTATGAAGTAGCAACAAAAACAATTTTATGGTTCAAGGTCACTACAACATGAAGAACTGTGTTGGGGGTTACAGCATTAGGAAGGTTGAGAACCCCTGCACTAGGTGTATGGACCTGGAGGCCAAGGCTTTTGTTTTTGTTTTTGTTTTTTTTTTCTGACCTGTATAGCCCTAGGTTATCTTATGGTGTTTGTCATGTTTAAAGGGACAATGTGTGCCATGTTCTTGGTATACTGAAAAGCAGGAAGAATTCAGTAAACTCCTCTATGGTGGTATCCACCTTGTTCAACTTCAAAGTTGGTGAGAGCAGCAATCGTAGCTCGTCTTTCTTTCCATTTCTTCAGCCAAGAGCACCAAGGGCAGAATAGATGGTCCATAACTCTCACTGTGCACCTGCTTACTTTCGGAAACATGTCATCCTTAGCCAAGTTACACTAAAGATTTCTTTGCGGGTGACCAGACCAAGACCTTAACTTTCTTCGTATTTGGTGACATGTCACATAATGTTAAAAAAAGAAAAAGGAAAAAAAGTCTTAGTATTTTCATGAGCATTTGAAAAGTTGATTCTATTTTTCACAGGAACTTTTGGCAGCAGTCAAAAAAAAAGACAAGAAATGAAAGAACACGAAGACCTCAAACGCCTGCAGACAACAGAACATTGTCTAACCAAAGTGTCAATGTTCTTTGTCCTTGTCTTGGGGAACACGAGCACTTCATGCATCATAATTATAGTTTGTGTGGGGGACACTGTGTACTTCTAGATCACCCCTTCTTTTTAACTTTCTAGTTATCAATATGATCTTGACTGCAATGGAGCCCTTTAAGCCCAGAATCCAAGTTTTGGTGTCAGTATTTATGATGTGGAGCGGAAGCTCAGAAAGGAGCTGAAGAGGAGGGAAACTCAGGCTCACATGAGTGACAGAAATTCCATGGTTCCCATAGAGCAGGTATTTCTTTTTCATGACCACTCGAAGTGAATAAGAAAGACACCAAGGCTTAATATATTTAGAGCACAAAAGGAGCCTCCCAAATTAAATGGCTTCTTATTTCGAGTTAGTTTTCTCAGTTCCCTCAAATTTCTGACCATAATAGAATTTGGCAGAGACTCTCTGGTCTTCGTGGGGGGTAATGTGAAACTTATTTTCTTTATAGAATTGAACTAAATATGTGCACATTACACTACCAATGACTTTGAGGAATATCTGACCTTTAAAAGAATAGGATAAAGGAAAAAAAATGAAGGGCTAGAGATGGCTCAGCAGTTAAGAGCATTTCTTCTTGCAGAGGACCCGGGTTTGATTCCCAGCACCTACATGATAGCTCATAGCCATTTGTTAATTCCAGTTCCAGGGTATCTGCCTCCCTTCTTCTGACCTCTCTGGACCAGGCATACGGTGCTCATACATATGTGCAGACAAAACATTTGTATACATAAAATGAAATAAGTAAATAAGTCTTAGCTTAGAGGAAACTTGTAAAGACTGTCTAGAGAGCTCTAAGGGACTCTTCTTGGTTTCCCTTGTTGTTAACATCCTGCATAAATACTGTGTCAAAATTAATGGACTAACACCAGTTTGTTTTAATTGCTAAATCTACCTACCCCTTATGCCGAGTTTCTCAGATTTCGCCACGTGTACCTTTACCTTTAGGGGATCCTATTAGCCTATCACAATGATAATAACTTTTAAAGTCAGTTTTTGACCAGATGTATTCATGCTACAGTTTCACTGTAATTTTCATACATTGTACTTAGGTACCCATTATTTTCTCATTTGATGCCAGAGAGGATAATGGGCTTTCTCATAGTAACTCAGCAACCAGAAAGACAAGGGTTCAAATCCAACACACCTGTCTCCAATCCCATTTTCCTCTGGTTACATCAGGCTATTTTTTTTTTTTTAAACTTGCAATCCAACAATTAAATTCATATTTGGAAATTGCACTGAGCATACTGTTCCAACCACATTTTGGAAAATAGTTGTAAAAGAATTCCCTTGCTTTCTCCAGCTCACAAGTAGAATTGTTTATATGAGTTTTCATCTGATTGCTCAAAGCCAGAGAGACTTATCTGAGCCACAGCACTATAAATGAGAGCTGCCAAAGCGTAAGTGGATGCTGAGTGATAGATGACTTATTGCTAGAATGTGTTGACTAATGCCTTGTTTTCTCCTTGAAAGTTCTATGTCACAGAAGATGCATTTCAGCTTCTATTTTACTCAGAGGCGGTATAAAAGAGTGCGAAGCAGGCATTAGGTTGAGTCATGTATTATTGAAAGTTTTCTATCTAGTTTTTTTTAGGTTAATGAAGTTACAGTTTACATTAGAAGCTCATTGCTGAGTGAATTCACAAGTCTTAGTTATTGGCATTCACAGTTCAATTCTGCTCTAATGTCTCCATTCTACAGTCCTGTCCCTTCTCAGTAAATAATCCCGATGACCCTATGGTTGGCAGGAAAATGCAACTTCCAGAAATTTGAAATGTGTTGGAGACAAAGGTAGGAAAGAAACGAAACAAAAACAAAACCCACAGCAAAGTGATGGGCTGGCTAATCATTATCTTAAGCAAGTCCCTTTTCTCTTACAACAGCACTTCACCTGCTTAACAATAATCATTAAAAGGATCTAAAAATAGTCTTTTAGAAGCCAAAGGTTTCAATAACAGATTAGAATCACAGGGTGGCTATTTCTTGTGGTCAATAACAGGTTTACTGTGTTGACTTAAAACATAAAAGGGTCATTTTCTCAACAGATATTTTCTTCTTCACCTAAAACAAGGAAGTATACAAAAAGAAAAAAAATACTGAGTGCTCTTAGTAAGTAGATTTTAATTTGTATCTACATTGTGTTCTTCTCACTTCATTAGGCTTAGAATTTGTGAGTGAATAGCCCCGTTTGGGCAGCCTGCTGCCTACTTGGAGACGTCAGAAGCAATGACTTTCACAGATTTAAGATTTTGTACACACATACCCTGTTTTTAGTCATCTGCGTGGATAGAGCAATCAAGGGTGATCTGTATTTCATCATATCTGTCTTGTTGTGTAATCTGAACAAAAGCTCATGTGGAGTTCAGCTTTATACAAAAATAGTGTGTCAGCTAGAGGAGCAGTCAGATGGGGTCTCCAAATGGAGACTGTTTGCTTAATTTTCTAATTCCAAGTGCTTTCTGCAGAGGGACTGAACTCCATTAGACTTTGTGATTAAAAAACAACCAAACCAAACCAAACCAAACCAAACAAAAATAAAAAAAAACCCCATACTTTATATGTTTAGTTTTTTGTTTTTGTTTTCTAATTCTCCAAAAAGTATATAGAGGGCAGGGTGTGGACTAACAATGCCACTCAATACTAACAAGAAATTCCTGCTTGTTTCACATTTTTGGAAGAGTTTACCAGGTTCCCTGTCTCGTGGGTTTGTGGTCCCTGGGCAGAGGTTTAGGGGTTCACATACTTTGAACTTTCTTTTTCTTTTTAATTTTATGAGAGAGATCAAGAAACAGTAGTAGACTTTGTCTCTGACTTCATCATTCAATGGAAGTCAAGTTTCTTGGAGCTTCCTGTTTGACAGCAATCATTTTGCCCTCCTCTCTCCTTCCATTTTGGCCCTGGCATTTTCATTTTCTTTTTTTCTTCTTCTTCTTTTTTGCCTGGATTGCTAGCATTGTATTTTGGTAAATACAAATTTGATCACAATTTTCCTGATTAAAAACCCTTCGGATGGTTATTTCCCCCCAACTCCCCTCTTCACCTCAAGTCTGCCATGTCATCTTGGTCTGGTGGTGTGCACAGCCATTCACATCAAGCTGCATCTGCTTTTACTTAGATGTATTTTAGGCTTGAATCTCTTGGAAGACGATTAAATATCTTTGTTTTAGGACTCAAAATAATGTCCTGTGTTTTCTGAAGGTGACCTTAGCCATTCTTGTTGCCATGCTAAGAAGCTGATAAGAAGCTACCTAAAGGAGGAAGAATTCATTTTGACTTGCATTTCCTGAGGATATACAGTCAACCTTGGCGGAAAAGGAATGACAGACAGTAAGAGTGTGAGATGCTGGCTGCATTGCATTTACAGCCAGGAAAGAAACAAACAAACAAAAAGGCAGGAAATAGAAAGAAGACAGGAAGTGGGATCAAGAAACAGAAAGAGGACAGGAAGTGGGGTCAAGAAACAAAAAAAGGACAGGAAGTGAGGTCAAGAAACAGAAATTTGATAGGAAGTGAGGTCAAGAAACAGAAAGAGGACAGGAAGTGAGATCAGGAAACAGAAAGAAGACAGGAAGTGGGGTCAAGAAATAGAAAGAGGACAGGAAGTGGGATTGAGAAACAGAAAGAGGACAGGAAGTGAGGTCAAGAAACAGAAAGAGGTCAGAAAGTAGGGTCAAGAAACAGAAAGAAGACAGGAAGTGAGGTCAAGAAACAGAAAGA
>CABHPQ010158237.1:8419-29412 GCA_902168405.1 Peromyscus aztecus | reverse complement strand
AGAAAGAAGACAGGAAGTGAGGTCAAGAAACAGAAAGAGGACAGGAAGTGGGGTCAAGAAACAGAAAGAAGGCAGGAAGTAGGGTCAGGCTTCTGAAACTCAAGTCCTCCAAATTGGCTGTATTCTGAAAATGTTCTAAAACCTTCCAAAGCAAGACCACCAGCTGAGGACCCCGTGTTCAAACACAGGAACCTATGAGCAACAGTAAGCATTCAACTACAACACTAACCCCACAGGATAGGTATCATCATTGCCTCTTCAGTTTTCCACACATACTTCTTTGTCATACCTGGCAACACACTATGTGACAAATTGTTTTTGATCTTTAGACTTTCTACAGCTTTAATTCTTTATATTTAGTACATGAATCCATTTTTTTTTCTCTCCACATTTTAGACACTTACACTTGTGGATCACTGATGGTTGACCACCTGCTGGTTTAGGACAATCATGCTTCAGTTTATGAACTGTTCAGGTGTTGGATAATATCCAAATTCCTGGAGCTCATTCTCAAAACCATTATTCTAAAAGCAATGGGGAGGGTCTATAGACCTGCTATTTCTTTGCCTTTTTGAAAAGATTTATTTTATGTGTATAAGCATTTGCCTACATGTGTGTATATACACCATGTGAGTACCTAATTTTTGCAACAGTCAGAAGGGCACATCAAATATCCCAGAACTGGAGTTAGAGATAGTTATTAGCTGCCTGTGGTGCTGGAAACCTAACCTGGACCCTCTGCAAGAGCAACAATTGTTCTTACCTTCTGACCCATTTTTCTAACACCAAATCTGCTGTTTCTACAGAAGTTTCAGGTGACTGGGACAGAGGTATATAGGAGAAAAATGTGGAAACAAATTCTTCTAATTCTTTATTATTACATACCAGCCATCCTTGGTGACATAAATAAAATCACTTAGAAATATGTATGCATGTGTGCTCAGACCTAAATGGCTGAGGTAGTCAGAATCCTACCCATTGAAATTATGGGATGTAGACTCCATCTCACATAGATGTTCTCCCAAATGCAGGTGATGTTCCAAAAGTACCACAGAGATTTTGAGGATTGAGACACACACACACACACACACACACACACACACACACCTTCATTTTAGTTCTCAGGTCTGGTACAAGCCTTCATATTTATTTCAACCATACAGTAAATACCTGTTGCTTTCAAGTTATCTAAAGGTCAACAAGCATGACTTTTCAATTACTGTGTATTGTGGAGTATTGATCTAGAGACAAGTTTTCAGCAGATAGTTCTTTGTATAAGACAAAGGCCTCACTTCATAAAAGCCCACTGAAAAACTCTTCATCTCCCACTTAAATCCTCATCCCATAGTTTTATGACTGGAATCTTGGGTAATTATTAAAACTCTGTGCTTCTGTTTACTCTTACCTCAAACATAGGGGTGGGATGGGGTGAGGTTTACTTTAGAGGTTTTGGTGTAAGGTCTAAATAAAATAAAGTTCTCTGACAATGGAAAGTAGTGGGGTTGAACCCCAAAGCTCCACTTTATAAAGCTATTGTCATTATTATTATAGCTATTCTGTGTATATATTGACATGTAAGTGGCTTCACAAAATTTCTCTTGTTGGTAAAGCATAACACGAATTCAGCAAATTACTCAAATCATAATGATGGAGCAGCTCAATGCATTTGTAGAGGGAACACACCTATGTAGACACGGCAGATGTTAAGATAAAAGCATCTTTTAACTCTACAAGCTTCCTTGGCATACTATCAGTCATGCTTCATCAAGGGTCTCCTCTCAAATTTTATCTTCCCTCACTGAATACTGGTTTTGCCTATATTTGGGGACAAATCCAGGGCTTCACATTTGCTGGGCAATTTCTCTACAACTGAGCTACCTCTCCATCCCTTTGTGTTTGAATTTTATACATGTACAAGAATATAATATGTATTCTTGTACCTTTTTTTTGTTTAATACCACACTTGTAAGATTCCTTTGTATTGTGGTATACAAGAGTATTTCATTTTGTCATTATGTAATATTTCATTACACATTCCACTGTCAATTGACATTTGAATCATTTCTAGCTTTGCAGCTTGCTATAAAAAAGCTTTTGGCATACTTATGTATCTACACAGGAAGGAGTGGGATTTCTAAGTCACAAAGTAAGACAATTCTATAGGGAAAATATACACACAACACTGACCCAGACATTCTGAGAATGTGTGTGTATAGGCCTATGGCTGGCCAAGAGCCTTTTGTTTACCATTTGTATTATAAAGATTTTCATTTTTGTGGCTCGTGTTTTCATTAATAATAACTATGAAGAGTGGAAGTTCTTGATTTTACTAAAGTCCACTTTAACTATTTCCTGAATAATGATATTTGGGTTATATTTAAGAAGATTTGTTTAACCTAAGACTATGGAAATGTGCCTGTGATGGTCAATCTTGAGTGCTAGCTTGATGGGACTTAGAATCGCCTTGGAAACATCTCTGGGCATGTCTGTGTGAGATTATCTAGATTAGATTATTTTTTTTCTTGAACATAATTTTTTTAATTGACCCTTTGGGAATTTGACATCATGCACCCCAATCCCACTCATTTCCCAGTCCCTCCATAGCCACCCTTCACCTTTGTAGTGTCCCCCTGAAAAGAATATTTAAAAAGAAGTTAAAAAAATGAATTAAAACAAACAACAACAACAAAATGAACAAAAAACAAAGCAAAACCAAAACACTTTGTTCCTCGGTCTTTGTCTCTCCATCGATTCTTCATTCATCTCAGTGGCATTGGGAGCCGCTGTGTGTCACACAGTGTACACTTTGTCCAAACAGCTTTACTTGCAAATGTTCATTGTGTAATGAGTTGTTAGTCAGGTTCAAGGCCTCTGGCTTCTGCTATTGGACCCTCACCAAAACTCCTCTCAGACATCCCACTGTTGCCCCAAGTCATGGAGATCCAGCAGCTATGGTTCCACAGGACCAGTTCCTTCACATGCTCCAGAAGGTCATAAATGATCCACGTAGATGTTGGAGAGTGCCAACTCCAAGCCCTGGATGTGTGCCTGAGTGATAGCTGAGTTGGTCAGTCCATGCCCCTGGGACCACACCCCCACCTCAGGTGAGGGGTGGAGCCAGCTCTCCCACACCTGTGGTAAGAGGTGGGGCCAGCTTTTCCAAGTGTGTGGGGGGGGGGCTGAGAGGGTGGGGGTGGCAGCTCTCTCATGAGGAATGGTAAGCTCACCCACAGCCAGTAAGGGACTAGGCCAGATCAGCAGGGCCCTGAGACTTCAACATGCATGGTTCGCATAGGCCATTGTGTTAACCCTAAAACAGACATCAACACAGGTCTCAGCTACAGCAGGACCAGATGTTGCCCTTAGCAGTAGCTTGGGTCCAGATGTCACCATGGCTCTAGGTAGCAGTGCAGGCCACTCAGATCTTTATGGGTCCAGCAGTATTGTGTTTCTTGGACTCCAAAATGGCCCTAGGTAGTGGCCCAGCTCCCTGGTATCCACATGGCCTTCAATGGGAACAGAAGCCATGGACATCAACATGGACCCTGGCTGAGGTAGGGCCACAGACCCAGATATGGCCCTTGGCTGCAGCTCGAACTAGACATTACCATGACCCCAACCAGGTGGCATTGCAGGCCACCCAGATCTGTATGGTTCTGGTGGCAGCATGTCCCTCAGACACCAATATGACTTCAGGTGTCAACCGAGATCCAAGATATCTACACAGCCTTTGGTGGTTACAGGAGTAGATTAGGTTAATTTAAGTAGAAATACCCCGTTACAGGATATTTCATTGTACTATGAAGTCCAAGACTGTGTTAATAAAATCAACCTTGGATCAGGGGGCAGAGCCAACAACTGGTTGACAGGAATTAACCATAGAGAGTATAGAAGAAGGAGCCAGGAAGATGGACAGAGAGACACACAGGAAGGAGTAAGGAGGGATTTGGAGTTTGGCAGTCTTTTTGGTTTGGGATGGTTGGAAAGACATTCTCTTGTTGGGTCTCTGGCAAGAAGGAAGGTTAGCTGGGTGCTCTTGGCCTCTCCGAGCTAGCAGGTTTTCACCCCAACATCTGACTCCCTAGTCTTTATTGGTAAAGAGAAGGATAGAGAATTAGCTAAAAACTGTATTTGGTGACAGCAGCAACAAAGCTGGTGATGGTGGGACCAGAAGGTCCTCCAGGCTGTGGCCTGAGCAGTAGGGCACTGGCTGAGGGGCCACAGCTGCAGATTGTAGTTAAAACATCGGTAGATTCAGATGTAGCCACTAAGTTGACAGAAAAACAATACCTGGAACCCAATGTGGAGCCTGCTAAGCCAATAGAAAAACAGCAAGGTACCGCCTAAATGTGGGTGGTACCAGCTCATGAGCTGGACTCCTGGACTTAATAAAAAGGAAGAAGAAAACTGAATGCTAGCAGTCTTCTCCATCTGCTTCCTGTCTGCAGATGCCATGTGTGACTGCCTCCAGCTTCTGCTGCCATGATTTCCCTGCTGTGATGGACCGTGGTTACATAAGCCCTTCCTCCCTTAAGTGTCCTTGGGCAGGTATTTTGTTGTAGTGATAAGGCAAGTAGCTAATTTTAGCAAAATATGAGTAAAAATTTGGGAAAAAATATGAATAAAACCATATTTATTTTGCTTCAAGGAGTGAAGTATAGGTCCACAATTAGCAGGAACTCATTTTATTTATTTATTTATTTATTTATTTATTTATTTATTTATTTATTTATTTATGTCCATGCATTTTGCAGCTGTTGTTACTTTTGTTACAATTTTTGAAAAGATTATGCTTCTTTACACTCCTTTCAGTGCTATCATTGCCATGGTGTAAGTTTAGTTTTAGAGCCCGTTATGATCCATGTATTTAACGTATGTCCATGTCCAGTACCATCGTTCTTGCTCTCTTAATTCCAAGACCTTTAGAATTATCTTTGGTGTGCAGTAGCTTACATTTTCCACACTTTCTTTGTTCTTCAAGATTGTCTTGCTAATTTTTGTCTTTGCATTTTTGTAAATTTTACAGTTAGCTTGCTGACTTGCATATCCATATCAACAACCCTGTTTAGGATATTTTGTTGTGTTTTTATGAAATGTATGAATTACCTTGGGGAAAGCTGACATTGCTTCAAATTTGATGGCATCTCAGACACAACTGACATTGTTCAAAGTTGATGGAGTCTCAAACATGCTGTCTCTCTTCCTAATGTTGTCCTGAGTTACCTTGTTTCTGACTTTCTAAGCATTATACATTTCATTCTTTTTATCACTTTATCTCCTTGGTTAGGAACTAGAGTTACAGTATTTTCAGTTGTAGTAGTGCTCATTTTTATCGTGAACATGTTAGTTTCATCACGTAAATTATATTATTTGTGATGGCCATTTTTCTTCTGTGTTCTGTTAGTATATAAACAATATTAATTGATTTTTGAAAATAAAAAATATGTTCTGGATTATTATAGATTTTTATAATTATTTGTATATGTAGATAGATTTTTTTTTTGCTAGTATTTTACTTAATACATTTTCACCCATGTTCATGAGAGAATCTAGCCTGTAATTTTTTCTTCCTTTGATGTCTTTGCCAGTTATTAGAGTCTAGGTCATAGAGGGCTCAGGAAACCAACTGGAAGTGTTCTTTTTTTTTCCTCTTCATTTCATGTGTTTATATGAGACTTAGTTTTCTCTTTGAATATTGTATGTAATTAAACAGTGAAGATATACCTACATATGGAGTTTTCTTTGCATAGAGGTTTTAGATTATGGATCCACTTTAATTAGATGCTTCGCAAAGTTTTTTTCCTCTCTGTGATGGATTTCATAAATGTCCTTTCAAGAGGATTTTTTTCTCATCTTGCTAAGTTCTCAAATGTATTTTCATTAAATGGTTAGTAGTGGTCTCCTTGTAGTTTTTAGTATCTTCAGACTACATAGGGATACTTTCCCTTCTATTCTTGCAATTTGATTATTATTATTGATCTTCTTCACGTCTACCCCTGTTTATTTTTTCAACAAAGCTACATCGGCATCCATGGATGTTCTCCATTGGGTATTTATTTTCTATGTTAATCAACGCTCTTGTTCCTATTTCTTTATTTCTCAGGCCCTGTGCAGACTGAACTTACACCTCTTTCTATGTTTCTTCTAATGGACACTTGGGTCACTCATCTTCACTTTCTTGTCTCTTAAGATATACATTTATCTTTGTAATTTTCCTCATAAAAACTGTGTTAGCTGCATGTCACAAATTCTATGTGTTTCTTGGTAATTAGACAATTCAAAATAGTTTATTTACAATTTTTTAAATTTTAGAAATTTTGGTGAAGTTTCAAGCACTTGAGTATATTTTAGGCTTTTTTTCTCTAATCAATAATTATTTCTTCTGAAATATTTGGAGAAAAATTTTTATAAGTTTTTTAGCATGTGGTTTCACTTTGGCAGGTGTTCTATCTGGGCTTGGGAAAGAAATCACGTATCCTAGAATTGTTGGAAGTGATATTCCAATAATTATGTATAGGAATAGGAGAGGTTTACTGTTCAAATCTCAACTTTTTTGTTCCCCTCTGTGTGTGTTTGGTCTGCCATGGACCAAAGGAGATGTAGTGAACTGTCCAAATATTTTGTGAATTTTTATACTTGCTTTCCCCCTCAACATTATTCAAGTTTGCTTTATATATTTTTAATCTGTGTATAAACATTGACTTATTATATTTTGTGGCTATTTGAAACCTTTCTTTTCCATGCATGTCTCTCTTCATTGAGAATTTTTGTCTTACATTGTGTAGTGAAATGATGTCAATTTTATTCTGGTAACAGAGTTTGTAGATAAGATTTTAAATTTTTTTCCTGTTAATAGTTTGTATATATGTATTTAGTAAAGTACATTTGTATATAGGGGTTTTAAAAGAAAAGAATCTCTGTACTTTAGTTGAAGTTTTGAGAGTACTGATATTTACATTAACTCTCTTTTTGTTATTTATTTGTCTCATTTGTATTTGTCTCCCCTATTTCTCTTAAATCTTTGTATTAATTAAAAATCCTTCCCATTGTTCTTTTCTCTTTATTAGCTAGCTATATGTACTTTAGTTTTATATATACATATATATATTTATGCATTTTTATTTGTAGATGAATAATGCTGTTTTTAAGAGAATATAATGACGAACTTAGGACTGTTTAAAATGCAAAAATATAGTATAGCATATATTAATTTCTGGTTTCAGAAATTTAATAGTGAGATAGTAACTTAAGAATTTATATTCTGACTCAGGAGGCAGAGGCAGGAAGATCTCCATGAATTCGCGGTCAGCCTGGTTTATAAAATGAGTTTTAGGATAGCCAGGACTACATAGAGAGAGCCTGTTTCAAACAACAATAACAACAACAAAAACAACATAATAATAAAAAAGAATTTATGTTCTGAATTGAGTCTTATAAACTTGGATCTTTTTAAAGATTGTATACAAACATTCAGTTTTACAGCTAACTTTAAAAACCAAGCATTCAATTGCAATTTGTTGCACAGTGGTGTCATTAAGAAACTCACCCCGCCTCCCATTTACCCTCCCCTTATACATCTGATGCCATGCAGAGTTGCATCAGTTCCACATTGTCCTCCGATTTGCAAATGTAGCACCATAGGAAGTGATTACGAGTTAAGAACATCTGAGATCAATTTCAGCACACAAACTCACCTTGTATTTTCGAATGTCATCTTAATCTGGTCCTTCATCACACCATACAGTAAACCGGGTGGCTTAAAATGATGGAAATTTCTCTTCTCAAAGGTGGGAAAGTTGAGGATGTTGGAAGTCCAATCACAGTGAGAATGAGAAAGAGCTCTTCCTCATGCTGTAGACAAAGCAGTTCTCTGCTGTCCTTTCCTCTGAGGGGTCTCAGTCCATAAGATCAGGTTGCCTTCAGACCTGGTCACTCTCAGAGGCCTTACTCCCAAATACATTCCGGAAATTCAGGGTTGTGCAACACACGACCTGGTCAACATTTCACCCCTTCCCAGTTCACAAATCAGGTCCTTCTCACATGTGAAATACATTCATCCCCAAAGTCGTAATGTTTTCCAGCATTAATTTTAAAACCTAGTTGTATTGTTAAACAGTCATTCCAGTGGTTACCTTAAAGAGTACAGCAGGTTTCCTATTGTAATTTAGTACCTTGCTATTTCCTAGAACATACGCGTTCCTTACATCATTTTTATTTCTCTTTCTTCCTCTAGTCTCTGTCCTACTTTTCACGTGTGTGACGCCTCCATTTTAGTCTTCGAACTTCTGATACTGTTTGTTTCTACTTGATATCTTATTTATCGCTTTTACTGGGGCTCCTTTTCTGCCTGCATTTTCCTATTTTTGACTTGAGTTTTTTTTTTTTTCCCTGCCAGAAAAATGTTCTTTCATATCAGTTTTCTGGAGATGAATTAGTTCCAAAACAAAGCTTGTATTTCTTGCTGGTGTAGAATTCTAGGTTGGCAGTTGTTTCAATATTTAAAAGTTATTCATTTCATGTATCCTCTTTTATTTAGTTTCTATTGAAAAGTCATCTGTCATTTTTATTATTGCTCCCTTTGAATCATTGTTGTTTTTTTTTTTTTTTTCTGACTTTCTTAAAGGTAGGCTCTATAGTCTGTGTTAATGGCTTGACACTTACGTGTTTAGCTGTGGGTTTTCCCGCCTGTCTCCCCTTCATAGTTTCATGAATCTATGGCTTGATTATCTGTTATGTCATATTAGCAAATATTTCTTGAAGTATTGCTTCTGCCCTTTATGGTCTTCTGGGATTCCAATTATAGGGATGTTACATCTTCGTATTGTTCAGCATATGATTTTTTCCCCATTTTCCATTCTTGTCTTATTGCATAAATTCTACTAATCTGTTTTCTATGTTAGCATGCCTCACTTCTGTTCTGAGTTCGTTATGCAATCTCTTAGGTAATTATAAGCTGCTATTTCATTATTTTTAGTTTTGTTTCTAAAATTCCCAACTTGATTTGCTTGCGTAGATTACATTTCTTTGGTGAGTTCATCTTATTGATTTTTCATAAATATAGTAACCACAGCTATTTTAAAACTGGTGTCTCATTGGCTCCAATTTTTCTCTTATTAGCAGTGCGATTCTTTCTATTGTCTGTGTTTTTACTTTAGATTTTGGCTTGGGGCCTGTCTTCTGGTATGCCTAGTAATTTTAGATCGCATTAAAATAAAACGGTAATTTTAGATTATTTTCTTTTCTTCCACAAAAGATTAACCTTATATTTGCTGGCGAGTTTGAGGACTAGATCATTTTGACCCAATCAAGGCTGAGATGATCTCAAATCATCTTTGAGTCCTTCTGGTTTCTGCATTTCTGACTTGTTCCTGTCTCTAGATCTAGTCTTTCCTTATCTCAACTGACAATTTGGGGACTTTTCCAAGGTCCTTTTCCAGGGTACGGGCTCTTACTAAATTTTATCTCTCCAGCACGATGCTATTGCAGAAATCTCCAGTTGCCATTTTAGTTACTAAGCTATGGGTTTCCACTTGGCTTGGCTGATTGCTACTTTCTGCAGCTCAGTGTTTTTAAATGCTAAGAGTGGAAATGTGCAGGATGTTGAAATGCCGAACTCGCTTCTCTGTGATTTTCTCTTTCTCCAGAATGTCAGCCCCTCATTTTGACTGAGTGGCCTCATCATCCATTTTTGTCTCTACAGCTCTCTGGATTTGTTTAAACCGCTGGGCTGCTGTTTTCCCTTGGTTTTTTCAGTCTGCTACTCTTCGCCTCGCTCTCTCCCAAACAGGAATATAGTCTAGTCTAGTCCATCTCCCTGGACCACCTTTCTCTCTGGAAATCAGCCTATGGAGTCCTTGTGTCTTGGTCACCCTTTCATGCTTTCTGAACATTTTTATTTTTAATCTTATGTATTTTCACATTGGGAACTGAACTCCTGGACAGGACAACTAGCCTCAAAGGGTTCAGTGCTACTGTTGGAGGTAGAAATTCCTTTGACTACCTTTGGGATCTGTTTGCTGCTCCAACTCATGATCTGAAATATGGCTTTACCTGAGTGTGTTTTTCTGCTTTCTCTTCCCACATGTGCTCATTGGTAACAGCTAAGCAATGCTTACTCATGTTGATTTTAGTGATCAAACTTAGGGCCATCTTATGTAGGGCCATGGGTTATTTGAATGGAAAGAAATTTTGGAACTAGGGTAAACAATTAGTTGCTTTAAATTTCCAAAAAATCAATAATCCTCTTATGGAGACCTTTCGGTCTTAAAATGTTTTGATACATTTTTCACAGGATGTATATCAATGAAAGTAGGCCTTATGGTTTTACCTGTCCTATTCATCAATGACAGAACAAAGTGGGAATGGTTAGAACACGCACACACACACACACACACACACACACACACACACACACACACACCCCACTCTCTCACATACACACACGCTCTCTCTCTTATACACGCACATACACTCATACACATACACTCTCTCTCACATACACACACACACACACACACACTCTTACACACACATACACACACACACTCACAGACACAAACAGCATGAGCTGTGGGAGACAGAGCAGGGGCTTGGGGGTTGTTCTAGCCTATGTTCAGAGTCTGGCCCCTTTCCCAACAGTTGTATGATCTTGGAAACAATCCCTGGTTGCTCAGATTTCTATTTTCGCACCTGTGAAGTGGCCATCCCTCACAGCACTTCTGTGAGGATTAAACGACAGACCTATAAAAAGAAATGAGCCCAGCATATGGCACGGGGCAGGTGCTTGATAACTCCTCCAGTCTGTGAGTGTGACAGTGAAAGGTGAGCTTGTGAAAAGCAGTGTCCCCGCAGTCTGTGTGAGGCCTGGATGGTTGGTGCAGTGGGTGATAATCTGTCTTAGACCATACGGCCCTTTACACCCCTGGTCTCAGAAACGAAGGAGTGGACCTGGTCAGGACTTGAGGATGGGAGAACAATGGGACAAGGGGACCAAGGTCATGTGCAAAAGGTCTGCATGAATGGCCCCACCCCCACTGTCTGTCCTGTCTCTTTCTCAAACACACACATATTTTTATTATGGTTATGAAGTGATAGAACAAAAATGTGTTAGAGCCATGGAATCCTCTTTTAGAGAAGAAAGAACTGCCCAGAAGGTGAGTCGGCCCCACTACTTTTACATAGGAAGCATAACGTAGAATGTAATTACAATATGTTTAAATCTTTCCTCCGCTACCATTCTATCCAAGGGCCTGAAAAAAGATGACAAAAGGCCCATGGCACCTTTGAAATAGAATAGAGGTGAACTTGTTCCTGCCCACATTAACTGTACAGTATTTTTAAAGCTTATTCTTCAAGCTAAGGGGCTAAGCAAGCTCTTGCTGAGCAGTTAATGGTTTCGTATTTGCCTCCCAAATCTGTGTACTTCTGGTGCGTGACTCATTGCTTTCGGGTGCAATAACTTGAACTACATAAAACCAATTTTAATTCTAAATATAATTTTGACTCTTAGGGAAATAATATATAGCATGCATCCCTTGAATTACCAAGTAGATAAAAATAGTTGGAATTAGGTTATCATCTGTAAAGCTAAAAAGGGTGATTTCTCAGCTGCATTTTGAATTGTGGCATATAGCAATTTTACAAGAGAAGCTTATTTAAATATGGCACACAGGCACACAGTCCTCTCTAAGGTATTCAGCTAATTGGAGAATGATGCCAGTTTTGTTCTGAGTTCACCATCATCCTCTAGCTCTTTGATTTTAATGAGGTTTTAGACTTCTTTTCCTTTTCGAGAGCCACACATTTGCTACCCTCTGCTTTTTTTGCATGATTTAAGCGCTTGCTTTCAGTTGGCAGTGTTCACATTGTTAAGAGGGGAGAGTGATTCTTGTTTGATGGATCATTAGATTTGGTTTTTGGGTTTTCCTCTCCAGTTTACATTAATCAGTTTTATGTACCTCGTGCCTCGTTTCTTTTTCCCAGTTCACATAAATATTGATGTCATCTCCAATTGGAAGTTTCAGAAAAGAAATCAGTAGGAGAAGGCTGGCTCCAATAGCCATCGGTTGTAAAAACCAGTTCCAGGCAGATCTATCAAAATTAGCTACCTTCTCAGTACATAAAATCCATTTATGCAAAAGGAAAATCAAATAAACTCTCATTTAAAAATCTGTATTTTTTTTCTTCTGTTTCCTTTATTAAAAATGACTTTCCGTCACTACTAGTTGAATTATAGTGTTTTTCTAATAATTCACATGAGTAATCTATCTGTTTGCAGAAAGATGTCGATTTGGACATCTTTCAGTTTCTAGGGACTATTGTAAGGGCATTTTCTAGGGACTACTGTAAGGGCATGCTGTAACTTTGTTGGGGTAACCAGATTGACGTTTTAAACATATGTCTAGTAAAGAACTTGGAAAGGATTGAGAATCGGACTGAATGGAAATTCAAACATTCTCCTGATGGGTGATGACCTTGGCCTTAGGACTCACCTCACCAACTCAGGAACCTGAGTGAAGAGGTGAGAACGCAGATCTCTCATGTATATGTCAACCCCAGAATTTTCTGATTCTGATTCTGATTCTGCTCTCCACACTATCTTTTTAGAAACTTCTACAAATATACTATTCAATAGGGTAGCCAATCTGTTTATATTTTTACTTAACTGTGATTAAATAAAATTTAAATTTCAGTTCCACAGCAGAAGTAGCCATATTCAAGGGCCCAGGATTCTGCATAGAAAGTTCTTTTGTATTGCATTGTGCTAGGATGTCACATAGCACCTTCTCCATGGCATAGAAAAGAATGCTCAAAACTGGAAAAAAAAATAGTAGGAAACATGTTATACCCAAGGCGCTATTCCCATTCTGTGAGTGATCTTGATTCCTTCAGAGATTAGGACTCTGCTAGCCATGAGTCCTCTCTCTCTCTTCTCTCTCTCTCTCTCTCTCTCTCTCTCTCTCTCTCTCTCTCTCTCTGTGCATACATGTGTGTGCATGTTCATGCATGTGAGTATGTGTGCAGGCTAGAGGACCACCTTGGGTATCATCCTCAGGAGATCCTCTACTTCCTTTGAGACAGGTTCTTTCATTGGTTTGGAGCTCCCCAACCAGGCTAGACTGGACAGCCAGTGAGCCTTATCTTATTGTGTCTTCACCACACTTTTTTTATTTTCTTAACTAGTACCAGCTATTTAACATGGTCACTATGGTTCCAAAGTGGGTGCTTTACTGACAAAGCCATAAACCCAGCCTCAACGGTTACTGCTTTGCTAATAATGGGCACCCCCCATCACCAATTTCTTTTCTAGCTCCTTCTCTAAACAGAGTCTGAGTATAGCCCCTGGCTTGTTTTGTGAGTGGTTGCTAACATCTCTTGGCTTGTCTCCATATTCCCATTTGTGATAGAGCGTGGATTGGCAGAACGTTAGTATGTTCACTCACAACATTACAGTGTTTCTTCACCACTGTTGTGTTGCATTTGCTTTCCTTATTTTCAAAACTGAAGAGAGGGCTTCTTCTCAGCTCAGCTGATGACCAGCCTCCAGTTGAATCTGAGATTCTAACCTGAGTTAGGACTTGAAAGCAAGAACTATAACTGCATTGCTCCTGTCCACAGACTCGCTTCTCTTCTTTACCTTTGCACCAGTAGCCACTGTGGAGGGAGAGATGTTCTCAGCTAGTCATTGTCCTTCCTCCCCACTCCTCCTCAAACCATAAGTGTGAACCTCCAGTTCTTTGAACAGTCCGTCTCCCATCCTGTCACGATCATCTGTAGAATCCCCTTTCAATCCAAAATTTCTTTGAAGATGGCATGTCACTCTTGTGTTCCCTCTGACACTGTTCTCATCATCGCGCCTTATGATTTCCGTACTACCTAGAAGAACCATCCATCCCTGGACTATTTTTCCGATAACCGACTCTCATAGTTGAACTCTTGACCTTGCCCCGTCACTTCTAAGAGTTTGATTATCAACATTTCAAGTATCTTGTTCTCTACATACTCCCTCTTGTTTTTTTTTTCTTACTTTCTCCAATACTTTTAGTTCAACAATACTATACAGATCTAGAAGGACATGCAGTCTGTCCTTTTCTACAACCCATTATTCTGCATATCTACTGCTCACCTTTCTCCAACTCTCTTGCCTTCCTCTCAGTTATTCCCAGTATTCAACTACTATCCAACTATCTTTCAACTCTGCAAATACATTTCTCTACAGGCTTAAGAAAATCACCCTAATATTTCATTTTAAACCCAACTCTGTGGACATCAAGGGTCCTTTTGGTTTACCAGCCAATCACCATAAATTTCCCTAGTCCATCCATGCCATGAATGATTGCTTCATGTATGAATTTTGCTCCTCAAGTTTATGAAAACTTTCCCACTTACCTTCATTCCCAACTGATTCAGCTTTCTGCTTTACTTGGGAAGTGGTTGTGACCAGAAGGGACCTTCTACAAGGTCTACCATGCCATCTAATCACCTCCCATATGTGTTTATATTATTTCTTCTCTCTGTTGCTATGGGTGACTTGTCTGAGTTTCAACCAAAGGTCAGTCCTATCCCTTCAGTCCTTGGTTGTTTCCTTATCTTCTTCTGCAGCCACAGGATTTGCCCCAGGATCTTCTCCTTCTCTGTCTTGCATTCTTAGTGTGGACCTTTCTCCTGTGTTATTCTTAGCACATATGAATATGCTTTTGTGTTGAGAAAATAAAAAGGAATACTTCCCTTCTCTCCAACTTCTTCCTAGAAATCACTGCTCCATTTTTCTTCTGCATTCACATCGCCAATTTGTCTGCTCGCGTTCACTTTTGAACTCAGCTCAGTCAGGCAGGCCTTTGACCTCACCGTTCCATTAAAATGTTGAAAGCCATCCATGATTGTCATGTTGTTAAATCAAAGTCAGCTCCCTGTGCCCATCTTATTGGACCTATTGACAGTGTCTGACCCACCTGACCACTCACTCATTTTGATAGACCTGATCCACTCGGTTACCCACAGACGCCACCCTTCCTCTTCCCAGGGGCACTGGTCTCTGCTTAGTTTCCTTTGCTGGCTGGTGTTTCATCTCCTTCATACATAAGTCAAAACAAGGTCCTTTCTTTTACAGTCACATCTATGGAGATCTCATTCTGTTTGATGTTTAAATCATGCTCTGTGCTGATCATTCTTTACTTTATATCTTCACCTTAGATCATTTGGCTGAACTTTAGATTCATGGACATTTTTTTTTTTTTTTTTTTTTTTGGTTTTTCGAGACAGGGTTTCTCTGTGTAGCTTTGCGCCTTTCCTGGAACTCCGCACTGGAGACCAGGCTGGCCTCGAACTCACAGAGATCCACCTGGCCCTGCCTCCTGAGCGCTGGGATTAAAGGCGTGCGCCACCACTGCCTGGCCCATTTGCTTTCTCAATGGCAAATAACCTCACATTTACCTCTGTAAGAGTCAAGGCCTGAGTGTCTGAACCTCTTTCCCCACACAGAACTCATTTTAAAGAAATTTATTCTTCTCCTATATATATCAGCCCAACCACAATTTCCTCCCCCTCTTCCCCTCCCAGTCTTTCCCTCTCACCTCCCCTCTCCCCCAGATCCCCTCCTCCTCAGTTCCATTTCCCTTCAGAAAAGAGCAGACCTCCCAGGGATATCAACCACATATAGCATATCATGTTGCAATAAGACTGGGCACATCCTCTCATATAAAAAAGTCCCAAAAGCAGGCAAAAGGGTCAGAGACAGCCTCTGCTCTCACTGTTAGGAGTTCCACAAGGACACCAAGCTACACAATCATAACATATATGCAGAGGACCTAGGTCAGACCCATACAGGCTCCTTGGTTGTTGGTTTAGTCTCTGTGAGCCACTATGAGCCCTGGTTAGTTGATTCTGTGTAGAACTCATTTTTATCTTCACTTTCTCAAGCAAAACCCCTCTGCAACATTCTCCTTTGGCCTCATGTGCCTTTGGAGAGATGTAGCCAAGGCCACATGTGTCGTCCTGGGAAATGTGTGTACTCTAGACAGTCTTCCCTTTGAGGACCAGCCCATTGACTACTGTTCCTCGGGAAGCTAGCCCAAAGCATGAAGGGGATCGAATAGAACTATGTAGGGAAGTAATAAACAGAGATAAAGCTTTTAAGGGACAGCGATGATGTAAAGCATACAGGTAATGTTCATTTGAAACAGTCTGACTGATTTTAGGTGTTACTAATCTCTTCTGTATGCTAAACTATCACGCTTAAGGACATAAAGAGAAATAAGTACCCATGGCATTGTGATTAAAAGCATGAGATTTGGCATCGGGATATTTCAACTTTTCCTCATCGCCAGTTCTTCGTCTTTTAAATGATGATAATGACAGTTTCTGATTCATAGGGCTTCAATGAGAATTTAATAATATGGTATATATGATGGAGTGAAATCCTAATAAATGTTTAATATGTTGTTATGGTGATGATCACACCACACCCTGAGCAAGCTCTATACCAGGCGGGATAGTGTGGAATGCGGGATGATGATGGACTAAGGCTGCTCAGGGAAGTTAGAAGCAGCTTCCCAGGAGAGCTCCCCCTCCAGTGTCTCTAAATGATGGCAATGGTCTGTCTCAGTAAAGGGAGAAGGAGGGAAAGCATGGAAGATTACATGAGCATGCTCAGAGGGGAGAAGGCGGAAAAGTACAAAAGACAATATGAGCATGCTCAGAGACTACTATGTAAGGAAAATATGGCTAGAGTTGGAAAGGAAAATACCTAAAGTTGGACAGTCTAAAAATACATCTTTGTTTATGCTAATTTTAAATTCCAAACAGCTGAGTACACACATTTCTCTAAGTGGCTAAAGTATTGCTTTATTCTTAAAAACAAGCTAATGCTATCTCAGAGAAATCTAAAAAGAGTTCATGCACGTATACTTTATGGCTTTGATTCTCTTGGAGCTAATTCCTTTCTTCTTTTCGAGTCTCTCCTGTATCCACATGCATTTTCACATAGATACTTTGTAGCACTTTGTAGAATGGTTTTACATTTCCTCCTTCCCTCCTCAACATTATATACTAGCAGCACTTAACAGGGTGTTTGAAATGTATAAACTTAAAGGTTAGATTAGTTTTATTCACCTAAAGGAAGCATTAGAATCAAGATTCAAACTCAGTCTGTTTGATTCCAAAATTCATCATCATAACTTAAAAAACTTTCAGTATGCCAATTAATTGCTACATGATATTTCATTGAATGACGATACCATGATTTAGTGAGATACTCCTTAGTGCCAGATAATTTGTTTGTAACTTTTCACTCATACACATGCTGGTATTCTGAATACCTTGAGAGTATATGCCTTTAACTGTTTTAGAGATAACATATTGTAAGAGATTCTTGGAATTCATTATGGGGCATGAATCATGCCAAAAGCCATGAATTCTTAACACATTGACGTTTTTTGCTTTCCAGAAATACCCATGGTGTTCCTGGTATTCTATAAACAGTTTATTTCATTGAAAAGATTTCCTACTTTTGATTGATGGGCCATAGATATAGTTCTGTATTGATCACCCTGTAATGAATTCACCACTATAAGTAATCCCATGCAACAAATACCTTCTCCAACCTGTAATTCACAAAACAGTTATTTCCTATGATAATACTCATTTTAAACAATTGATCTGATTGTGGGTCTCAGTAAAAACCTCAGAAAAATATAAATTGCTAAGAAAAAAAATTGAGTAGAGTAATAGTGTAAAAATGACAAAGATAAAACCCCTTCCCAGCCTACTTGAAGCTGGCCTGACTTCTGAATGAAAAAAAAGAAGTTATTTCTCACCAAAGCAGAATTTGCTCTTGTGCAACTCATTGGGGACAAATGTTATTTGGAGGTGAGACATCGGTCACCCTTTCTGTTTCCAGGACGTGCTTTTTACGGTGCCAGTCACCAAAACGTATCGAAATAGACTCTCAAAGACCCCAAGTGTTCTAAATTTATCTCACTCAGTTTCTCTGGTTTGGGAACTCATTTGGAAATCTCACAAGGCCAACTTGTCTGCAGTAATTTCTAGTGCTTCTTGTTTGGGGCAGGCTCAAAAAAGCTCCGAGAGGTGCTAAATTTGGTGCTTGGCAGACACCGTAACACACAAGGAGAAATACATGAAGTGTAAAACCTAAAATATCAAAACTCTTTGACATTTGAAACAAATTTCAAATGTATGGGGAGAATATGAAACATAACATCTGCATAAATCAGCTGTGTGGACAGCCTATTTGACAAAAGCAGAGGAAGTCAATAGGATAATAGATTGCCTTCTTCTATGCTGTTCAGTTTATAAATGACATCAATGGATGATAGCGTTGAAGGGGAAAATCCCATACCTATTTCCTGCCAATTAAGAATGCTGCGAAAACTCACCCCAAATGAACATTTAATACATTGACCTACAAAGAGAGATGAGCAGTGTGGTAAGACCTAGGAGCTATTTCTGGGAGAGTAGTGCCTGGCGTCACACATGTTGGTACACAATTACTTATGAAGTCTTGCATCTGAATTTCTTCATTAGCGGGATAGAACCAATAGTATCCACTGCCCTGAATACTTGGATGACTTAAATTAGGCCGTGTTTACCAAAACTCTGAAAAGAAACCAACAAAACAAAACTGGAAGCCTATGTAACTATGAAATGGTAGGTTTGAGTTTTTTAATTTTTAAAGATTTATTTTACATGTTTTAGTGTTTCCCTACATGTTTGTATGTGTACCACATGTGTGTCTGGTGCCTGCAGAGGCTGGAAGAAGGCATCAGAACCCCTAGGATTGGAGTTATGGACAGTTGTGGGCCACCATGTGGGAGCTGGGAACTGGACACGTATCTTCTAGAAGAGCAAGCGCCCTTAA
Source organism: Peromyscus aztecus (assembly GCA_902168405.1). Lineage (NCBI taxonomy): Eukaryota > Metazoa > Chordata > Mammalia > Rodentia > Cricetidae > Peromyscus > Peromyscus aztecus. The sequence continues at coordinate 10,538 of CABHPQ010158237.1, read as the reverse complement.
CTGCTGATCCATCTCTCCAGCACTGATAGTTTTGTTTTCGCTAATTTGAAATTGAGCTAAGAGTGTCTAGGACTGAGTGGGAAGTTCCCATGGAGTTTAAGAAAAAAAAAAAAAAATCATCATTTAATTTTGTTGAACAGACATTGCCAATTAGAATGGATAGTGTGCATCATCATGTCTTAGGTGCCGGTACCTAGGGGCCTGTTCGTGAATTGCCTTCCTGCTCCCAACGCCATGTCTTCTTCATCAGAGACTTGCTATGGAGGTTTTATTATACAAATGTTCTTTTCATTTGATTAAAAAAAAAGACAGGAATTAAAACTGAATTTTTAAAAATCAATACTGTGGGTCTAATTAAGGATTTAAATATCCAAATACTATGTGAGTGAACACAAAATTGCTGAATTCTAGGGATATATTTAGATATGTTACTCTTTTCTCCATCCCAACAAAGTGATATCACCGTGCAGAGAGTTTGCCAGAAATGATGCAATAAGAAAATGATTGTTTAGTGTTTGGGGAAATTCCAGGCGAATTGGGCACTAAGGGAAAATCCACAGTAGGTCTTTGAATCCAAGCCCATGGCTGGTCTTTTCTCCTCCAAGGCAAATTCTTTGGAAGTTTAGTTAGCAAAGCCCTCTGATAAGTGGACGTCCTTTCAGAGGCCATGTGTGCATGCTGAGAGAAGTTTTGACCCTGGTTCTGCTGCATCAGCTCTGGAGCTCAAGTTACTGCGTGTCATAGGCTTTTGTTCAAATATCTGCCTATTTGTAATTGGAGTCAGTGGAAAGTGCTAGTGAGTAACTGGGAGTTGGATTTGGCCTTGCATTTGGAAGAATGGAACAATGGGTTAGTATTTATTCTGCCAATGAATTTGTAGTTTAAATGTTTTCTTTAGAAGCCCAGATAACTTCTGGTTGGAGGTATATTTATTGGACCAACTTAAAAAATTTTTTTTTTTCTCCCCAGATTTTGGCTAGTCTTATTGAGGTATTTGTTTCAGAACTGAACTTTGCATGCAAATACAAACCAAATGCCATCTTCCTTTACCCTGGGAATGTGAGACTGTTTTTTTTGCATTTTCTTTTTGTTCTGAATCAGGGTTTCACATATCCCAAGATGGCTTCCAACTTGCAGTATAGCTAAGGATGACCTTGATTTTCTGTTCCTCACGCCTCTGCCTCCTCAAGTGCTGGGATTACAGGCATGTGCCTCTACTCCTGTTATATTTTTTATTATAAAACCACATTATGATTGCTAGAGATTCTAGACATATGAGAGCTAACATTATACATGTTAATTAAAGGTCATCAATGACAGCTTTGCAAGAGGGAGACTGAGTGTTCAGTGAGGCAGGTGAGTGACTGCTACTGAGGAGTAGACTGAAAAAGAAGATGGAAAAGTCTATGTGTTTTTATTTAGCAACAATAAAATAACGTTCGACTGGGCGTTGGTGGCGCACGCCTTTAATCCCAGCACTCGGGAGGCAGAGCCAGGCGGATCTCTGTGAGTTCGAGGCCAGCCTGGGCTACCAAGTGAGCTCCAGGAGAGACGCAAAGCTACACAGAGAAACCCTGTCTTGAAAAACCAAAACAAAACAAAAAACAAACAAACAAAAAAAAAAAAACAAAAACAAAAAAAACGTTTTAAAGGTAGTGGAACAAAAAATGGAAATCTTCTCATTCACTCCCCCGTCTTGTTTCCCTCCCCATGCCTGTTTGCCTTTTATGACACGTCAGTAAAACCAAGTCTGCAGAGTCACCTTGAGTGACCTTGTAACTTTCTAGAAAAGCAGCTATGTCTCGCTGAAGTTCAACTTCTTGGTCTGGAGCACACCTCTGTGGAAGAACACATGCCTAGTGTGCATCAGGCCCTCCGCGTGCTCCTCGGGACTGAAAACAAAAAGGATTTTTTTTTTTTCAGTTTTTAATTCGTTCTTTGGGAATTTCATACAATATGCTTTGATCATAGTCACCTTCTCCCTCACTCCCTCTTCTCCCAGACCCAACCGCCCATCCCTCTCTACAGCTTTGTGTCCTCTTTCCTGTTGAAAAACGAAATGAAAATTTTCCGTGTGTGTGTGTGTGTGTGTGTGTGTGTGTGTGTGTGTGTGTGTGTG